>BQKN01063729.1:238634-311070 GCA_022839385.1 Asparagus kiusianus
TGTTTTTGTGAAAATATTATTTTATTAGTTTATAGACTTCAACATCACTTTATACATAATTTATCAAGTCTATAAAAATATTTCACAAAATTTCAATATTATGTTTACTCAAATGTTAAAAATATGTATGTTTAGTTTTCATATTTTTGAACATATTTGAAAAATGATGAATTTTTACAAATGTGAAGCGCAATTCCAAAAATTCTTTTTGTAACATGTTCATTAACATGTTTACAATGATTTTCTAAAGTTTTGTACTTTTTAGAATTTATTTGCTATTTTTAAAGGTACTTCAAAAATTAGATTTTTTGTTTTAATTAAGCTGATACGGTGTTATAAGTCGACTGATGAAAACACCTAGAATAACAAAAAGTTTTTGTTTTGTTTTGGTCGACAGACCAGTCGACTGATGAGGTCGTCAGTCGACTGATAAGGTCGTCAGTCGACTGATGAGCTGGTAAATACCTACAACGGTTAGCTCATCAGTCAACTGATGAAACCCGTCAGTCGACTGATGGCATCATAACGGCTAGTTTTCCAGAATTTTCAGTTTACGTTATTTTGTCTTTTTGTGATGTTTTCTCTTGGTTTTTGGGGTTGTTTCATGAGTCTATATACCCCTTGACCTCTAACATTCTGAGGTAATCAATAAAGTTTTTAAACAAGTTTAAAGGTTGTTTAAGTTTGTTTAGTGTTTGTTTCAAGAATTTGTTTGTGAATAAATTTTTACAAAAGCTAGAAGAGATCATCATTTAGTGTTTGAGCTTTAAATCATCTCTCTCTCACTTTTGTCATTTATTGGAGAAGTTTTCTAAACTCAATCTAGCTTTACATCTTATATTGTTTGATTATCATTTTATTAAGCTAGTGTTTATATTGAGTTTAGTTGATTTTATTTATCTCTTTGTACACACACAACCATTGAGCTTATTGTATTTGCATGCATTGTATAATTGGGTTGTGGCATTGTGTGACTTAGAGTGGAGCTTACATTGTGTTCTCATCCATTATAGAGAATACTTTATTTGTATTGAGCCTAATTGTGAGGATTCACTTTGTATTACACTAGTACACCAAGAGGAGTGTGTGGTGAGAGACGGGGTCATCTCAAGAGGAGTGGGGTAGGTGGTAATGCCTAGAGAGGTTATAATTTCTAACACTTGAGGTAGACACGGGCTAGAGACCAACACTTGAGGTGATAGTTAGTGTAGTTACATTGTGAGTATTGTGAACGTTGATCAGTGAGCGTTAAAAATCGATATTGTGAGGTGTAAACATTTTTCGGGTAAGCGTAGAAAACCCGATGTGATAGTGGAGATCTCCTCGAGGTGAGAAGCGGAGACGTAGGTCATGGGGACCGAACTCTGTGATGATATCATTTGTTTGCGTTTTTCATTGGCGTTCATTTATATTCGTGCTTATTTTTTATATCACCATTGTCAATTGCTCTTTGTTTATATTGTCCACTATCTTATTTATCTTGTTTATGTTTATTTCACCCTTGTGTTAGTTTCATATCCTTGCATATATATATATATCTTGTAGTATATCTAATTTGCTAGGATATTTGTTAATAAGTTTTAATTTGGCATAAATCGTATTAAATTAGCACAAACCCTATTCACCCTCCTTTAGGATTCTTTCCTAGTGGCATTAGGGTTCTTTCAATTGGTATCAGATCTTAGTGCTCTTTGATTTAAGGTCTAATCACCTTGAGTTAAAGATCCAAGTTATCTTTTGTGCTAATCCAGTTTTGAGATTATTTGTATCTTGCTTGCATATATTTTATATTATGGATATGCATGTTGCATCTTATTTAGGCTATGATCCTAGTGTTTCTCCTAAATTCAATGCTTTCTCTTAAGACCAATGATGTTCTAGATTTAATATATTTGTTAGATATAAACATTTCGATTTATGGGAAGATATTGAAAATACTTATATTGTACCCACTACGGAGAAATTCAAGTGGTGTAAAAATGATAAAAGAATGTTTACAATGAACAAGCTTTTGTTAGAATTCTTGTTTAATGCTTTTGACTCATCCATTTCTAACAAATTTGTTCATTTTGATAGTGCTTACAAATTGTAAAAATTTATAGAAGCACATAAAGGGGATTTGGAGGTAATCCGATAAGGTTTGGAGGATTCGGCTTCAAGTTCAAAAGGAGCTTTATTTATATGTACACGGCCACTAGGCGATAGCCCTAGTGTGGTAAGCGAGTCCAATTTCAAAGATAATTTATCTATTGATGAACTCGCATTTGCATATGAAAAATTAATGTATGCCTATAAAAATTTGCACCATAATTTTTTTGATTTAAAAAGCAAGCATATTAGTTTGAAATCCGATCATGAGTTGTTAGCTTCTAAGTTTGATGCTATTTCAAATGAGAATGTGATCCTCAAAGAAAAGAATGATAAATTAAAATTGGATCATGATTCTTTAATTTCAAACTGTGCTAGGTTAACTCATGAAAGAGATGATGTCATGCTAGAAGTAGTAGCTATTAGGAATGAATTTGATTTTTTTTAAGAATAATCATGTTTGCTCTACTTCTAATGTTAATGCTAATGTGTCTAATGATGAGTTGAATGTTATTAAAAATCATATTTCATCCTTAGATTCAACTCTTAATACATGCATTAACAATCATGATAAGCGTATGAACATGTGTGCTAAGTCTCATACTAAAACATCTAAACATCCTATTCATCATGCACACATGTATAGAAAAATTTACAAATGCTCTATTTGTGGTCGTAAAGACCATTTGTCTAAATTTTGCTATGATACACGTAAACCTACAAAATCTAATGCTCCTTGTGTATCTCATGTAGCTTCATCATCATATACACATACACATTCACATGCTCATTCTCACGAAGTTCATCATAAGTATGCTAATGTGTATCATTGTGATTTTTGTGGTAGAGTTGGTCACTTAGCTAAATTTTGTTTTGATTTGCGAAAAGTTTCTAAATCGCAAAATATTTCAAGTAGACCAACATTGTTTTAAAATATTTCACATTTACAAAATAATCTTAAAAGACCATCTATATTTACAAATGTTTCTCATGCTCATGTTTATGGCCAACAAAATCAAATGGGCCTCTTTTATTGAACTTATTGCAATCGGAAAGATCATTTGTATAATTTTTGTTTTGATCGTGTTCGTGCATCACATGCGCCCAAAAGGGTTCATAACCCTAGGGCATTAAGTTTTCATGATAGGGGTCATGTCCCTAGACTCTTAGGTAACAAGAGTAATTGGGTACCAAAATTTGTTTGATCTTTAAGAACAAATTCTTTTTGATTTTTTTTTTGTTTTCATGTTCTTAAAGATGATTTTTTAGTTTTTTTTAAATCCATAGTTCATGATTCTTGTATGTTTTGAAATCTTAATTTGAACTATGAAGAGTTTGTTTTGATATGCACTTTTAAATTCATTATAAATCACTTATATGATGACATTTATGTTTATGTGCTTATGAATCATCTATTTGTGCTTTATAATGTATTTTTTATATGGTTTGATCAAAAATTTTAAAGAAAATTTGCTTTCGTGATCAAACATCTTTTTTTATATACTTTGTTTTGATGAGAAGCTTGTGTTTATATAACCCCCCTCCCCCCCAGGGTTTATTAGGTGTTTATTCCCAAATCATGTTTACCGGATGCTAAAATATTTATATGGATTGAAACAAGCTTAAGAGCTTGATATGGTTGCCTCTCTTGCCTTTTTAATATTGGTTTCCTTCTTATGTGATTTACTTGTGATTTATGATCTCATTTGACTGATTTTTTTTTCATTTGAAAACTTTTTTCATGATACTCATGTTCTTCTTTCTTTTGATTTTATAAATCTATTTTTATACATGGTTTTAGGCTTGTGTTTTGAGACACACTATTTTATAATGACATATCATTATGTGTCCTCATTGTAATTTTGTATGTGAGTGATATTTAGCATGTTTATACTTGCTCACTTGTTTGCCATGATCTTTATTATATATACTCCATACGGAATTTTGATAGGGGGAGCAATCCCTATATTTGTTTTATACTCACCCTTGCTTATTTGTAGGGGGAGCTTTCGCTCTCTTTATTCTTTTATTTTCTCCTTTTTGATATTATCAAAGGAGGAGAAATATTGTGAGTATATTCTTTTTATTTATATGCATGATAATTATAATTTGTATATTCAATTCCTTTCATGCATATATATCTTTTTGTAAATTGTTTGTCATTATCAAAAAGGGGGAGATTGTTCGATTCTATTATTTTGATGATGGTTTACAAATAATTTATTTCTAATATTATTTGTCTAGTGTTTGTATTTTATATTTATTCTAGGCAAATAATATGTTAGAGGTTGGATGGAATCGAGCTTTCACGATCATATCTAATGGAGGTTGGCGGAATAGTGGGTTGAAGCATTGTAATTCAAGTTAAAGATCCAAGTTTAAGCTTCATCCGTAAGTTTACCAAGATAGAGCTTCGTTGAAGATCACAAGCTTGGGTATATATATAGTTTAGGTTTTATATTATGTGTGTTAAGTACTTTAAGCTCAATCATACACACACATACACGTTTTGGTTTTTATATATATATAGATACATATATATACACACGTTTTGGTTTTATAGGTGTTTTTGTGAAAATATTATTTTATTAGTTTATAGACTTCAACATCAAGTCTATAAAAACATTTCACAAAGTTTCAATATTATGTTCATGTCAAACGTAAAAAATATGTATGTTTAGTTTTTATGTTTTTGGACATATTTGAAAAATGATGAGTTCTCACAAATGTGAAGTGTAATTCTAAAAATTCTTTTTGTAACATGTTCATTAACATGTTTACAATGATTTTCCAAAGTTTTACATTTTATGGAATTTATTTGCTATTTTTAAAGGCACTTTAAAAATCAGATTTTCTATTTCAATCAGGCTAATACACTGTTATCAGTCGACTGATGACTGTGTTCAGTCGACTGATGAAAACACCTGAAGTAACAAAAATTTTTGTTTTGTTTTGGTCGACTGACCAGTTGACTGATGATGCCATCAGTCGACTGATAAGGTCGTCAGTCGACTGATGTGCTAGTAAATTGCCTACAACAGTCAGCTTATCAGTCGACTGATGAAACTCGTCAGTCGACTGATGTCATCATAACGGCTAGTTTTGTAGAATTTTTAGTTTTCGTTATTTTGTCTTTTTGTGATGTTTTCTCTTAGTTTTTGGGGGTGTTTCATGAGCCTATATATACCCCTTGACCTCTAACATTCTGAAGTAATCAAGAAAGTTTTTAAACAAGTTTAAAGGATTTTTAAGTTGTTTATTGTTTGTTTCAAGAGTTTATTTGTGAAGAAATTTTCACAGAGCTAGAAGAGATCATCATTTGGTGTTTGAGCTTCAAATCATCTCTCTCTCACTCTTGTCATTTATTGGAGAAGTTTTCTAAACTCAATCTAGCTTTACATCTTATATTGTTTGATTATTATTTAATTAAACTAGTGTTTATATTAAGTTTAGTTGATTTTATTTATCTCTTTGTACACATACAACCATTGAGCTTATTGTATTTGCATATATTATATAATTGGGTTGTGAGATTGTGTGACTTAGAGTGGAGCTTACATTGTGTTCTCATCCATTATAGAGAATAATTTATTTGTATTGAGCCTAATTATGAGGATTCACTTTGTATTATACTAGTACACCAAGAGGAGTGTGTAGTGAGAGACCGGGTCATCCCAAGAGGAGTGGGGTAGGTGGTAATACCTAGAAAGAGGTTGTAATTCCTAACACTTGAGAGAGAGAGACAGGCTAAAGACCAACACTTGAGGTGGTAGTTAGTGTAGTTACATTGTGAGTGATTGTGAACGTTGATCGGTGAGCGTTGAAAACCGATATTGTGAGGTGTAAATGTTTTTAGGGTAAGCGTAAAAAACCCGGTGTGATAGTGGAGATCTCCTCGAGGTGAGGAGCGGAGACGTAGGTCGTGGGGACCGAACTCCGTGATCATATCGTTTGTTTGCGTTTGTTATTGGCGTTCATTTATATTCGTACTTATTGTTTATATCGCCATTGTTAATTTCTTTTTGTTTATATTGCCCACTATCTTTTTTATCTTGTTAATGTTTATTTCACCCTTGTGTTAGTTTCATATCCTTGCATATATATCTTGTAGTATATCTAATTTGTTAGGATATTTGTTAATAAGTTTTAATTTGGCATAAATCGGATTAGATTAGCATAAACCATATTCATCCCCCTCTAGAGTTCTTTCCTAGTGGCATTAGAGTGCTTTCAAAAACCAGGTCAACAATTTCAGTACCTGCCATAGCATTGGCGGGTTTAGTCGATCCCACCACCTCCTCAGCCACCAGAGGAATAAGGGGATCTTCAGCGACGATATTATCCCCTTCATTGACTCGAGTGCCCGACTGTTCTTCAAATGGCCCTTGTTTTGTATCAGGGCTCACTCAAGGCGCCGCAGTAACTTGTGTTGTAGCTGGTTGATGGCCGCGTCTAGTCGCGAGTCTCTTAATATTTCTCCCATTTGTTGGCCTTCTTGTTTTGATGATGTTTAACAAACAATTTACTTCTAATGTTGTTTGTCTAGTGTTTGTGTTTTCGTATTTATTCTAGGCAAACAACGAGTTGGAGGATGGATGGAATCGAGCATTCATGGTCATATCAAATGGAGGTTGGCGGAATTGTGGAGTGGAGCCTACGCATTCAAGTTAAAGATTTAAGTTTAGCTTTATCCGCAAGTGTACTAAGATAGAGCTTCGTTGAAGATCACAAGCTTGGGTAACTAGTTTAGGATTTATATTATGTGTGTTAAGTACTCTAAGCTTAATTATCTATACACACACATTTATTGGTTTCTTTGTATATATATATAGTTATATATATATATATATATACATAAGTTTTGGTTTCTATGCATATATATAGTTATATATATATATATATACATGTGTTTTGGTTTCCATGTTTATAAATATGAGATTACATATTTCATATTTATTATTGTGCTTTAGAAAACATTGCATAGAATATGCATATTTGTGAAAATATTGTATTCTTAGTTTTTGGATTTAACAATATTCATATACATATTTTATTAAGTCTACAAAATCATTTTGTAAAGTTTCAAAACATGGTTTAGCCAAAATGTCAAAATTCATATGTTTACATTTTCATGTTTTGGACTATTTTGCAAAATGATAATATTTCTCATTTGGGAAGTCCTTTTTGAAAACCAGTTTTTGTAGCATGTGTATTATCATGTCTACAATCATTTCCCAAAGTTTTATATTTTTCTGAATTTATTTGATATTTTTAAACAGTGTTTTAAAATCAAAAAATTAACTTTCAAATTGTTTTGTTCATGTATCAGTTTGCGATCGACCGCCACGGTCGACCGCACCTGAGTTTTTACCTACGGAGTCTAACAGAAACTTTAGCGATCGACCGTCACGGTCGACCGTCAGCTTGAATTTTCCCACGGTCGACCGTCAAAGTCTCTGGAAAATTCTTAGCTTCGAAAGTGGCTCGCGGTCGACCGCGAGATTTTCACGGTCGACCGCCGTTCACTCCAACGGCTCTTTTTGTACCGAATTAGAAAATCTGATTTCTGGGATTTTGTGAGATTTGGTTTGGGGTTCTTTGCTGTTGTTTCCTCTTCCTATATAAACCCTCAAACCCCTTCTATATGAGATCTAAGAAAAGTTTTTAAACAAGTTTTAAAAAGAGTTTAAGTTTGGTTTTAAGTTTGTTTAAGGGTTTGGTTTGTGAAGAATTCCACAAGAGGAAGTGGAGATCAATTCATTGATATTTGAGCTTCAATCCATCTCTCTCTCTCTTGTCATTTATTGGAGAAGTTTTCTAAACTCTATCTAGCTTTATATTTTGTATTGTTTGATTATCATTCTATTAAGCTAGTATTTATATTTGAGTTTAGTTTGATTTGATTTGATTTCACTCATTGTTACACACACCCACATTGAGCTTTTAGTATTTGCATACATAGTATATTTGGGTTGGTGTGAGATTGTATCATTGAGTTGGGTTTAATTGAGTTCTCACCTTGTATTAGAGAACAAATCAATTTGTTGTTATATTATGATATTGTAAAGTTTTCGGTTAGCTAGAAAGCCGTGTGTGTAGTGGAGATTTCCTCGAGGTGAGGAGCGGAGACGTAGGTCGTGGGGACCGAACTCCGTGGATGAAATTGTGAGGGGTGAACGTGATCGGTGAGCGTTGAAAAACGACATTATGAGGTGTAAACGTTATTCGGGTGATCGTAGAAAACCCGGTTGTGATAGTGGATTTCTCCCCGGGAGTGGGGAGCGGAGACATAGGACGGAAGGTCCGAACTCCGTGATCATATCATGTGTTTGAGTTTGCTTTGGCGCACTTCTCTTATGTTTATATTTCTTGTCGCCATTGTCCATCGCTCATTATTTATATCATCCACTATTTTGTTTGTGTTTATTTCATCCTTGTGTTAATTTATATATCTTTGCATATATCTATCTCTTTACTATGATATATCTCTTTGTTCATATTGCTTATCCTAGCTCATATATCTTGTTATACTTCGTACTTGCTAGGATAACTTGTTATTAGTTTTAATTGGTATAAAATCGGATTAGATTAGCATAAGATCCTAATCACCCCCCCCCCTCTAGGGTCTAACACCCTTTTCTAGTTGGATGGCCAATTCGCTCATCCTAGACCTCAGCTCGGATATCTCTTTAGGGTTCAAATATCCCCTTGGCCTCTTTTGGGGCATATTAGTGGACCCTGACTCCTCACCATTAGATCTTGCTTCTTGACTTCTAGAAAGATGGAGTTGCAACATGCTCGCCATAGCTTGACCATCTTCAGTAGGCAAAACATACGAGATGTGCGCCACCTGAAGTGATACCGAATCAAAGAGGTTGCTCCTCTTTCTAGATCTAGTATAGGATTGGATCTTCTCTAGTTGTCGTCTTTCCTCAGCTTCGAGGGGACTGGGTTTCAACACATCTTTATTGATCTCTGGCCACTCCGAGTATGAGAGTTGCATCAGCCCCGAGGACCCAAAAAATGTCCTTTCCAGTCCTTATTGGACTCTGGAGCATCGGAAACGAACTTAAAGCTGCTTGTATAATAGAAGAAGAAGTGCGGATCCTTTTTGGTTGACCTAATACCAACCAAGTGACCAAATAAATTCATAGTCAGAAGAACACCTACCCAGAAGCAGATGACTATGAAAGCCATCAGAATCCCCATTGCATTCGGGGCAAGTTGAGAGGGAGAGATCCCCATAGCACCACATGCCTCCTTTACGAATGGATGAAGAGGTAGTCGAAGTCCTTGATCAAGGTGGGCCAAGTATAATGACTCTCTATTAGGACCATAATGATATACTAGGCCATTTCCCTCAGGAGCTATCAACTTGAGATCCCTAGGAATATCATACAGACTGTTGAATTTCACGAGATTCCCCGCAAAGATTTTTTGAATGAATGGGATGAAGAAGATTAATCTTGTCTTCGTTACGACCAACGATAGAGCTTTGAGAAGCCATGGAAAATTCTTTTATTAAAGAAAGCTTTGAAGAAGAGGAGAAACGCTATAAAAATTAGAGCGAATAATGATAGAGTGTTCTTCTTCCTTTCTCATAAAGCTATTTTATAACTTTCAATTGCCAGGTAGGCTTATCCTGATGGTCGTCACTTTTTGAGATGAGCAGAGGAAATTCAACTTGTAACTCTAAGCATTTTGAATTTTGAGATTTGAAACGTCACATCCCTCCTGGGGTCCCACGTCGTGTTCTAAAGGATTAAAGCGTCATCATTAAATCTTCGTTAACTGATAAACTGTTGTGTCATATCAGATAATAGTGATCAAATCCTCTCGAAAATATATAATAGAGAGAAGAATAATCTAGTAAGCCGACATCTCAATCGACTAGACTAGTCGAGACCTCCTATGACGGCTCGAAAGGCGGTACTAGTCGGCTCGGAGTAGTTGGTAAATTTTTACAAGTTTACAAAGAAGGCAACTCATTCGACAAAAATTTTGAGGCTTCGTGAAATCAGGAGAACAAAAGATTTTTTTTTTCATTGATCAAGTATTACAAAGTATAAGATCTATAAGGCGATTATGAAAGAATCCCTATAAAACCTATTGAAAATTCATTCCAGCTCCTGGAGTCGGAGGTAGGGAACTTTAGGAGTAGTTGATGGAGGAGACAATCGACCATGCTCTTCATCTAAATTATCTTTAGTCTCATCAAGGTCGAATCCTCCTCCTAGCACTTCCAATTCCTCCAGCTCTCCTAAACAGTTGGCGACCATGGAGGGATATTGAAAACAATTGGGGATACTTTCAAATCGGCTGGGAGCTGAGCTAATAAGTGATCGTATCCGGCCTTACAAGCTAATGCCACCTCTGTTTTCCCAAGCAAACTTTTGTGATAAGTATCGATAATATCTTGGCGATAAGTATCAAGGATCTCCTCGTAATGCTTGTTGAGAATTTCCTGCTTATGGGATTTAGACTTAAGGTATTGATATCTTCTCGGAGCTTGGTGATTGTTATATTTTCTTCGTCTAATTAACGCTTTGCGTGTGCCGCTGGCTCCTTTTCTGCTTGAGCCAACACCTCAGCATGATCCCTCTCTTGAAGCGCTTCATATAACTTCTCTCTAAGATTAGTGACTTTAGAAGTGTTGGAGACGGATCATTCGATAGCTTGTTGTCGATTAATTTTCTTGTTGGCCCTTAATAATTCCACCTCACCAAGAAGCTTATGGTACTCAGTCCATATATGTTCTACTCGATCATATAACTCATTTTCCAATATGGCTCCTCGAGTAAAGTAGCTGCGAAGAGCATGATAAAGACTGAGGTCGGACACCTTCTCCAGATACTTCTCATCTTCTGGAAGGAGGAATTGATCAACCACCCTGGACTAGATTTGGTGAGACCTAAGGACGGTCCCCCGAATATTGAGGTGACGTTCAGCTTCAAAGTGGAACTCCGGTGTGGGTTCCATCCCATACTTAACACCAAACAAGGGAAGTCTAATGAGGCACATTCTTATCTTTGTCCCATTCTCCTTCTTCCACGTCAGAGAATTTATGGGGAAATGGATACTTCAAATCGACAGAGGGTCCCGTCTCTTCATGAGCCAACTCCTTTCCTCGTCGAGCCGACTCCTGATGACGATCCGACGATTGCTCTCCAACCTGCATCCTCTCCCCGGCTATTTCTTCTAGAGAGGTCTCAGATGATTCTCTCAAGATCGATCTCTCTCTCGAATCATGCAAAGGAATGATATTAGTCTGCTTCTCTTCCTCCCTCGTTTGAAGCATTCCTTCAGATTCTCTTTTTCTCCTCCTAAGAGTGAGGGAAGCAGTGCTTTCTTCACCAATCGATTGTGTCCCTAAGGAATGAAAATCTTCGCGAAGACGTTTAGCTAGCCTAATAGATGGCTCCCCTGGGGATCAACAGGCCTAGCTGTGGGCATCATAATCGCCTCCCTTGATTCAGTGATGAGGACCGTATCCTTATCTATATCTTGAGAAGCCACCGGCTCAACTGACATCTCGGTCATGCGCAAGACTGATCTATCAAGCAGAACTTCAAAATGGCGAGAGCCTACGAATCCCTTGATTAAGTCGAGTTGGTTTTTCTCTTCCGAAGACATCGTGTTTCTAGCAAGAGCATCCCTCCTTACCTCGGGCCAATCGGAACAATGCATCTCTAAATTGTCCCCAACCACCCACACAAACTTTTTCTTCCAATCCCTATGTGAATTTGGAAGATCTACGATCAACTTAAACTTTCCTATCATTTGAAAATAATAATGGGGCTCCTTTTGATTTGCCTTTTATGGCCACCAAATGAGCGAAGATCTTCAGAGTAGGCCTGATTGCCAACCAATGGCATATTATCGCGAATGCCACAGCAATGGCTATGACGTTCGGTTTCATTTGCGCAGGCGAAACTCCTAGCGTCTCAAATAGTTGTTTTAGAAATGGAGGTAGGGGTAATCTTAAACCACACTCCATGTGTCTCAAGTAGAGAGGATGCCGTTAAGGCCCATGGTCGAAAACTACCTCTAAATTGGTCAGAGTGAGTAGCTCATATCCTACAGGAATGTCAACTTTTTTAGAAATCGTCCTCAATTGAGATAATGTTACTTTGGAATGAATGCTTTTCAGAAGATCCCAACGATAAACTGCTTCTAAAGCCATAGAGAAACAGGAGGATAATCGGCAGAAATAATGAGCAAAAGGGCAAGAGAGATTGGGGAAGAAGAACAGTCTATCAAAAGGGAATTGGAAAGAGTGATGGCGGCGCATGATGGTTTTATATATAAATATAAAAAACTCCTACTTTACAACTGTCAAAGTTCGAGCCGTTGGATTCAATTACCTCTTATGGTTAGGATCTATCCTCAGAATTCAAAATTCTCTTGATAGACAAAGCGCGCCCCCTTTCTTTTACCTTGAAGAACCCAAAATTTGCCAGGAGAGCATCACTGCTACATTTATGATGATACCCACAGACGCCAGATAGTACAGTTCTTTAAATAAGACCATCTATTCCCCTATTTGTCCTTTGATTATTTTATTTCACTCAGACTCTACTCAAGCCAACTCCAAACGAAAGGGCTAACTGTTATGGGGTATATCTGTTCCACGGATATATAATCTCATAAGTCAACATTTTGACTAGCCAGACAAGCCGACACCCTAGTGTCGACACGAGGAGCGGTGCTAATCGGCACGAGAGATCCTGACCTTCCAGACGGAGTCAATATCTCTATATCGACTTGAGAAATGGTTATTAGTTGGGACAAGACAATATTCCGACCAGTCGAGCAAGCTGACACTCTTGTGTCAACACGAAAGGCGGTGTCAGTCGACACGAGAGTCAGCGACTCGAAGATATGACATTATAGGCCTTGCTTCTCGACGAAGCTAAGAGGTTATCCTTGCCTCGAACCTATCGACATAGGTGTCACTTCTCAATATTGTTTAATCTTCGATGATCATCATTATGTCTCCATCTTCAACAGTCTTGAATACTCGTCGCACTGCTAGTTACCAATGTTACTGAAGTGACCTCCCGTCACTCACTAACCAACACTTGTAGAGCAAAGGATAACTCAACTTCCAGCTCACCCCTCATCACCGTCTTACTATACACTCATAAGGTGACCAATCTGCCCTTGGCATCCCCTATAAATACAGATGCTATTCGTCATAGCCAGAGGTTTGTAATCTAAAACCCCCTAAAGCACACACTGTACAAAAATAAGAACACACAGTTCTTCTTTGACCCCACTCAAGTTCATCAACTAACTTGATCGTCGGAGGTATCACAGGGGAACTCATCCCTGCCCTCTTACGACTCTTTGTGTTCAGATTGCTCGGTCATTCTAATTATAGAATCAGGCATAAAGTCGAAGAAGAAAGCGGCCTTCCTTTTCTTTTATAAACTCTGTGACTTTAATTGGCTGTGTGATATTTAACATTAACAATTTCTTCCTTTGTACGTGATATTATGATCAGCTCCTAAGCACTATTCAAGGAGAAAAATCCTCAACCAATGTTGTAATTTCAAAGTTTGAATACATTGATAGAGATACCAAGATGGTATACGAACCATCAGATTGTCAAAAATGTTGAATCTACTTTTTTATTTCTTTTGAATGGATTTTTGTCAAGCCACTTAATTAACATTGCAAAAATTCCCTTTTTATTCTTCGAAACGATAATAAAACTTTCCCGCCACATATTCCACACGTTCTTTTTCATTTTACTTTTTTTGTTCGGTTTTTTTTTTGGGGGGAGGGGGGCAGATCAATTATTATTTATTTTCAATCAACTTTCAATTTCTTTTGTAAATAATAAAATATATTAATTATGAGTGATTCTTTTATTCCAACAGCATGACTTCTACCTTTCTTAGGATAAGTTAAACATGTATTAAATCTTTTTCTTTTTCTTTTTTCTTTTTTTGTTAGTTAAATGCATGTATTAAATCTACTGTGGAAGTTTTTTTATTTGTAGTGAAACTTTCAGCCAAACAAACAACTCAGATTTTTGAAGAACGTGGCTCTCACCTTTTCATTTTTTTTATTTTCTCGCGAACAAATACGAGGTCAGGTTAGTATAAAAATCGTAAGTCAACTTTACGTTAAAACGAGTGCTACAAGTGTAGATAAGTGATAAGCCGGCCTAGAAACAGCCACATTGTTTTTGGGCCGTAGAATTCAGCCCATCCTCTACGTTAGAACACTACGATCATTTTATAAAATGAAATTTTCATGGGCTAGCTCATCAGCTAAAAAGAAAAACTAACGTTATCTAATGCTAGACAAATCTACTTCTTTATTACTAAAGGAGAACAACAAAAAAAATAAATTAAACAGTAACCTAATGTTCTCACAACAATAGAAAAAATAAAATGAATAACTAACTAATCCACGTACTCACCACACCCACGTTCTAATGTTCCCACCCACGATTCTTCCTCTCCACTTTCCTAACTTCCCCCACCAATCCCTCATCTCAATCAAGACCCCTGGTATCTCTTATCGATCCCGTACATCCCTCCTCCTCCGCCATCTTCTCTTACTGATCCCTTCCCTTGAAATCCCCTTCCAAATTTCCCCCAATTCTCAAAACGATAGACTCACCCATCACCCAACCCTAGATCTGCACCCCCTCGCCTCCTCAGATTCAAGATTGGGGGGCCAATTCGAGGCTCATTTCAACACTCGCTCCCAGATCTGGACCTATCGTCGGTCGAAATCAAGATCAGCGCTATCAATTCTTGAAATGTGTTTCATAAAATTCTAGATCTTAATTGAGAAGTCGAGAGCATTCGAGGTCGGCGAAATCGTCGTACAGAGATCGGACACAGGAGTTTCTGACAGCGACGGAAAGATTGAAGAAGACGATCCCCTCTCATCAACCGAACGCGTAGTTTGGTAACTCCGCTGTGAACGTGACCGAGGGGCCAAAGTCGTCGGCGGTCTCGGTTCATTCAGAATTCAACAAGAGAGCTTCCAAGATTGGGCTTGGGATCCATTGTGATATAACATATTAGGTATTACATTTAAGTAAATGACTTTTCATCATTAATTGTGCGAACTTCATAATTTTCAGTTGGAGGCAGACTGGGGGGAAATTAAGTGCTGCTTCTTGAGATTTATGTGAAGGAAGTATGCCCATAAGATTGAAAGTATATAATACTAATGCAAGTTTACAACTTTTTGTGGTTTAGGAGATTTTGTCAGATGACTTATAGTGAAATCTCTCCGTCTATATTGCTTTTTTCTTGGTTGGTTTTCTGACAGTCTTTTGTTGCTGGATGCTATGGAAATTATTAGTAAGGAGTATGGAGTTGAGAAGGGATCATAAAGATAGTAAAAGATTTCATATTATAAAACCCGTAAGGCTAGCAAAGCATTCATTATTGAGAACAGATCATTCAGAACAAAAGATACAGCTTCCGTAGCCTTCATGCTCTATTGTGTAAGATCATACCCCCTGAAATTGGTATATGGAAATGGCAACGCTCCAATCTGAGTGAGTAGAGATATATTTGGTATTATGACTGTTCCTCGAAGGTTTTGATTGTTAGTGCATCAATTGTTGTCCTAATGTAAGAGAAGTGGTGTATTGTGTTTGCATGCTATGAGTATTTGGCTTCTTATACTAAATTTCTATGGAAAGCCTAGATATTTATGCCGTTGGTTTGTATGTTGGGTTTGAGCAGCAACCTTTTTGAGGCCTTCAACCATTCTTAAGGAACTAAAACACTATTTTTCGTTATTTACCCATAAATCAAGGAAGAAAAGTACCTTAAGTTAGCTTATCCTTTGTTAGTTTCAATTATCTTCGGTTTCGATCTTTCATGCTATGCTTTTTATTCTTCAGTTACAGCTTATTGTTGTACTTCACAAGTGCAGTACAGTGATCTGGCTGAAGTTGATCGTGCATCAATTCTCGAAAAGTTTCGTCAATCGACTTCAGAGTGGAGTCAGAACATCAATGTTCTTCCTGGGGATTGCACTGAATCTGGAAATGGAGACCACAAGTGCGCTATGATAGTTGTAACAGATGCCTGTTTGCTTTCTGTTGTTCCTAGAGAAGCACCTGCTTCTACTCACATTCTAATAAACTATGAGCTTCCAACAAAGAAGGTATTGTTGTATAATCCTAACTCATAATCTTTATCTTGCTTTTAGCTGTCAGTATTTCTCATAACATTAAGCAAATGTGGGAAAATGATGCTAATGGGATGCAACTGAAATTTCCACTAGGCCTTAATCACACTTGATTCTGTTTATATTTCCTTTTTAGTCATTTTGTTGATTGTTTTTTTCCTTAGGGTTAGGCAAGAAATTAGGCATTGTTAAGTTCACGGATCGATATGGTTAAGTAATATATATAAATAATATCCGGCAGAAATGGCAAAGGATGAAGGTATAAACTTTTTCTAATAGATAATATCCTATAAGCTCTAACCTTTGGTATGGATAAAATGCTCATGTCTTCTAGGATTTTATGGTGATTTCAAAAGGGACCTTGAAGACCCAAAAACAAAAACTGCATGTTTGAAGAATTAGATTTGTTTCTGTAATTGGAGAAGCAAAGTGCAATATTCGATAGTATACTAATCATTAGAATACTATTTAGGATAATATAATGTAACATAAAGCAACCATTTTCAGTTCTCAATGAAAGATATTAAAATTTAGCTATGTTATAAACTCACTTTCTCTTACATTGATGATATCAAAGAATCGATGTTATTTGATATATTGTATTGGCGAGGCTATAGCTTGCCAATGTAAGCAATATCAAGAGTTACCATTGACAATGTATTATGTGCACTGACTATGTATTTAGTTTCTGGTTTGGTTATTATTAGGTGGATATAATTTCAGTTGGGTTCTTAATATTCTTTCTATTAGTAGTGATTTATCGATTGTTGTGAGATCTAATTAGTTTTTATTCGACAAAAACATCAAATTTTCAGTTTTCATATATTATCCTAATTAAATTTATTAATTGTCTCAGGTGGAAAATCATCTTTCAATTCAGATCTTTTGTCATTTCTTCACAGATTGGCGTACTCTACAACCTGAGAATAATTAACCCTTTTTTTCAAAGTGTACTTTTATTGGATTATTTATTCTTTTGAAATATTTAGTAGTAGTTTTTTTGGTACTTTCATCTTGATTATTTGATGAATTAGGATTTTTTGGACATCAGTAATTTTTATGTCCATTTTGTCTGTCCTTCACTTTTTCTAATGAATAAGTAGTCTTTAATTTTTGATGGGTCGTGTTTCTGTTGGGTTAGGGACCAGAGAAGTTAAACGTCAAAAATGATGACATCAGAGAATTTTTGACAACATCAAAGATTTTGGAGAAGTGATTGTTTGTGATTATGTTAATTGGAAAGTGTAATTTGTTATTCTGCTCTTTCTCCATTTGTAGGTATCTTATGAATGAAAATTAATATTTAGGCTTTAACAAAAGGGTGATATATGCAAAAGTGGAAAAATGTGATACATTAAATGTATAAATATTTAATATAGCCATATTTGGCAAACCAACTATCATCTGCAAGTATTGTCACACTACATCGTGGTATGAAGAAAGAGCAGAGAAATCTTGGAATCCAAAGAAACCTTCTTTTTCTATATGTTGTAACAAATGAGTAGTGAAGTTTTCTTTTTTTTAAAGAGCCTCCAAGCTTTCTAAAAGACTTTATAACTAAAGCAGAATGCTTTATTTTGGTAACATATTCAGTATTTGCAGAAAATCTTTTAGAAACCGTGCTTTGCACAGGTCTAAATACTAGTATATATATTAACGATAAGATAAATAAAAAATATAAGAAAACAGATGCAAATAGGAAAACATGATAAACAAATAGCAAACTTTAAAAGTGAAAGAAAACGACAGCCATTTTAATTTTTCTTATAACACCGAACAAACAAACTAGAATAAAGGCAAAGGATTGGCTTCGACACGTGCATTAGTTCTACAATGAATAGATTTGATTACGCCGAGCCTACGGTAGATCACCGAACAGATTGACAATGAGTATGTTGAAAGTAAGAAGTATACTAAAGAAATAACTTCGAGGAAGTAGCGATAATACTAGTCTTTAAAAATAATTTAATATATTTTTTGGAAATAGTGGAAATAATACCTTTTACACTTTGTTCATTTTTTTGTATGGATAGCAAACATTGTTAAGAAGTAACTAATACATAGTATAAACTATTTTATGATTCTCTCTCTTAATAATACTTTAACCAATACTATAATACTGATAAATATTATAACATTTTAGATTGAATTATGAAAATTTATATTACTTTATAACACCATATCATGAATTTTCGATTAAAAGAACTAGTTTGGAAATTTGTATATATAGTGCATGACGGATTTTAGAAACTTGTGGGTTCAAAAGTAAATTAAGGTAAAAGAATAGGGTTTAAATAGAAATCCTCAGTATGAATATGAGTTCGTTTTATTTAAGACGTGCTATGTGTAAAAAATTGCTAAATGCTAGAACCATTGAGTCCGAAGAGAGAGCCAACAGATCCCTGATTTCATGCCTCCTCGTCACATGTGGACCCGTGGTCCCCACAACTGTTTCAACCACTATAGTGTTTCCAAGCCCAAACAGGCCGAAAAAGATACGGGGAAAGAAGGTGGTATGTAGGGCCACATCATACGTTGCCGAAGTAGAGGAAACAAATGTTTCTAACAAATAAACATGTTTTTTTTGTCACAAGTACTCTTCAATTTCTTTATTCCATCTATTTTGTATCGATGCAAAAAAAAAAAAAAAAAAAAACTTTACGGCTTGTTTGTCCCTTTGATTGGTATTTTGCATTTATAACATCTTAAGAAATCTAAGAAATTCATAAATTTACAAAATTTTGATTTTTTCTATTTGGTTTATAGGATGATGAAATAGAAAGTTAGATTTGGAAAGAGAATCGATAAAATCCATATTTGTTTCTAGAGAAAATGAAAAAGTATGAAGTAGATTTATGTGTGCCACTAGTAGTTAATGTAATATTAAAAAAATGACATATTAGTAGTATGTAGGGCCACATCATCCATTGCCAAAGTAAGGAAACAAATGTTTCCTAACAAATAAACATGTTTTTCAAAAGTAGCTCTTTACTTTCTTTATTCCATCTACTTCGTAGCTATTTCGATGCAAAAAAAAAGGCTTGTTTGACCCTTTGATTGGTATTTTGAATTTATAACATCTTCAGAAATCTAAGAAATTCATAAATTTACAAAATTTTGATTATTTCTCTTTGGTCTATGGGATGATGAAATAGAAAGTTAGATTTGGAAAGATAATCCATGTTTGTTTTCAGAGAAATTGAAAAAGTATGAAGTAGATTAATGTGTCACTAGCAGTTAATGTAATATTTAAAAAATAACATATTAGTAAAATTTAAATAATGTAGACTTTATTGAAGTTTTCTGAAATTTTCATATTAAATTTAAATATCTTTTCATATTTTTAAAGAAGAAATGGGACCCACAACTAACAAATCTCTACTAAATCTCTCATTTTTGAAGATATCTGAAAGCCTCATGGATCATAGGTGCACCTACTTTCAGCATCACCTACAGGCTCAACTAAACAATATTCCAGCTGTGCAATTCTCTATTGGGGGTAGTCATCTAGAACTTAAAATTAGAACTAGGATAATCTGTGGGATAAATTTTTAAGGTGTTAGTCATATAGAACTAAAACTAGAACAAAATTTTACAGTGTCAGTCAAGTAGAACTCTAACAAAATTAGAATTGGGATAATGGTACAAAATTATCCCACCATTTTTATTTTTCTATACAAAAATAAGAGTTCTACTCTCTCAAATTATTCTAAGTTTTAGCTTGGAACTAGGTGGTAAAAAACTAGAATTCATATTTATTTTGTTATTTTTTATTTTTTATATTTCTTTTTCTTTCTTTACTTCTTTCCTATTATAGTTACCACCATCATTATAATAATAATTGTCAATATCTTAGTCTAACCAAAAATTATTTAATAGCAAAGAACATTCTTGTAAGCAGTTATCAATCAATAATAGTAAGTTTAAAATACATAAATAATATTTATATCTTCAAAATACATAAATATATACATTCATGATTATAAAAATATTCCAATTGACTAATACCCCCTATTTGACAAAAAACATAGTAGGGCTAGTGATATTCTCCACTGAAGAGTATGGTTCTGATGGAGGCAAGAAAGCTCGCCTGCAAAGTCACCACGGAGCTCGCTTGCGGGAGAGCGGGGGGTCGCCTGCGTGGAGGGATCGAGTTCGCCTGTGTGGAAGATCGCCTGTAGAGCTCGCGGGTCTGGAGGAGATCGAGGAGCTTGTCTATTGAAAGGGCGTGGAGAGCCCGCCTGAAGCATTCGTGGAGCTCGCTTACTAGATCTCGAGCTCGCTTGATGTAGACCTTGCCTGTTGCCCAGGAGCTCACGTGCTAGGAATGAACCTCTCCTACGGAGTGCGTGGTGGAAGCTAGCTAGAACCCACCTGATTGACCTAGGGTTTCCTTATAAAGGGAAAACCCTATTTCACGAGAATATGGGCTCACTTCTCGCGATTTATTCTAGAGTTTCTGGCAGCTGCTGTTCGCGGGAAAAGTTGGTGCTTTCTTCATTGATATCATTGCTATCTTAGTTAACAACTTTATGCGTTACAAAGATCCGGTCTTTTTATAAGATCCGGTTACAACGAAAATCAAAGAAAATAAAAGAAAGATTACAACTTTGTTTCCTTTTATGTCGAACGAATCGCGAGCTCCTGTTTTGCGGTCACTCGCTTTTGTGGGTTCTTTGCCTGCGCCGGGGTTGTTTGCCGTGGACCACCGCGAGATCTAGATCCGATCGGATCTACGCAGTATAACGGGTATTATTCCACCAAGGGAGATAATAGCCGGGAGGGATCGTTTCACCAAGGAAACGACCGCTCGAATCTCGGGATCTAATAACCAAGCTTAGATCCGGAGTATGTACGTGTAGATCTGAGATCCGGTCCTCTCGAACACCTGCCTTATTTGACGTTGATGATCGCCGAGCACCAGATCTGGATGAGGGAGTCCCCGAAATCCTAAAGTTCGAATCTTTTTATGTTCTGGGTCTCCAATCCAGCAGGGCTTCGCCTCCTCCAAAATCCAACCCCCGAACCAAATGAGCACAAGGCCGATTTATAGGCACTCAGAACTGTGCCCGTGCACAGTTCTGGGTCGGGAGGTGGCTCGGCCAAAGCTGAGCCACCCCAGGGTGGCTCGGCTTGGGCCGAGCCACCTTGAGGTAGCTCGGCCCAGTGCCGAGCCCCCTCGGGTGTGTGGGTTCTGTCGTTCGGTTGTTTTGCCTCTTTGTGCATGTGATTCGGGTTTGTGGTTGACTTGGTCTGGAATCGATTTGTTGATTTGATTCCCGATATGGCAGTTAATCCACTTCTGAGTTCGAGTCCGAAACCGATCTTGATTCGATCGTGATTCCTCCGAGTTCGCTCTTGTTTAGATGACTCGTTGACTCCTCGAACCGTTGGCTTCATTCCGCGTGCTAAATGGATTGTTGGCGTGCTGTTCATTAGCCTCGTTAGTCCACTTCGTCGCATATCACTTGGCTTCGGCGTTTGTGGGATAACAGTCGTGCCTGGATATGTCGCCCGATGGTTCGTACGTCGAATCGACGTCGTCGAGCTGTGCTAAGGGACCTATAGGCAATTTTATACGCCTACAGATACCCCCTCCAAAGTATTTCAGCCTCGTTCTTTTATAGAAGAGTCTGGAATACTTTGGATGTGATTGTCCCAACCTTCAGTCGGTGTAACGGGACTTTGGAATGGCTTCTGTTCTGGATTCCTTCAATTCCTTCAGGCTATTCGGTGCTTTGTCGAACGTCTGTAAGGGTTCCGGTGCTGCATTTATTGTCTGACTGTTGTTGGAATTTTGAACTTGAAACCGATTCTTAATTTCTTGATTTTTAGCACGAGTTGGTTAATTCAACATAGAACTGATCATCGATTGATGGCGTCGTCCGGCGTTTGAGCTTCATTGCGACGTGTTGTCCGGTGTCCAGGCTTCATTATGATGCGCTGTTCGACGTTTGACACAGTTTATACTCGTACGTCTGCTGGAGTATACACAGTTTAAGCTCTTAAGGTATTGGAGCATGGCGGATACTCGAGTCACGAGACCAATCCATAGAATTGATGCGTCAATGACTCGTACTTATAGAATTTTTGGCAAATTCTCAGCCATCAACGGATTTGATGAGCCTTTACCGACTACCGTTTGAGTCGGGCTAGCATGCGGATTGTTTAAATCCGTTCCGCATGTGACGTTAAGCTGAAAGAGTTAACCCTTTTAGTGCTACGATATTGAATACGTAGACTTCGTCCTTCTCCTGTGAAAAGACTAAATAGCAACGTGTATGAGACGTTGACTTAGGATTTTTGGCAAATCCTCAGCCCTCAACGGATTTGATTAGCCTTTACCGACTACCGCTTGAGTCGGGCTAGCATGCGAATTATTTAAATCCGTTCGCATGTAACATTGTACTCAGAGATTGAATTCTCTAAGACTTTGTGCTATGATGTCGAATACATAGACTTCGCCATTGTTACGGGAATAGGCTACCCGGCAACGTGTATTAGACGTTGGCTTATCCCTATTTAGGCTTCGGGATGAAATACCCCAGAATTGAACTCTGGTGTCTTTTTTAATCGGAAAAAGACTAAACCGGTGACGCGTGTTAGGCGTCGACTTATCCTTTCTTAGGATTCAGGATGAAATTCCCCATGCGTGTAAGGCATGGATTTCGGTGTTATTAATAACAACTTGCCACAATATTGAATATGCGGACGGGTGTTCTTTTTAATGGTCAAGAACTAACCGGCAGCGCGTGTTAGGCGCAGACTTATCCTTGCTTAGGTTTCAGGATAAAATACCCCAGAATCGAACTCTGGTGTCTTTTTCAATCGGCGAAAGACTAAAACGGCAGCGCGTGTTAGGCGCAGACTTATCCCTGCTTAGAATTCGGGATAAACTTCCTCGGATGAATCCTGAATTTGGAAAATGACTGGTGTGGGGAGGAAGAATTTTATATTCTATTCCCCGAATAAGGGAGGAAGAATTTTATATTCTATTCCCGGTTGGAAAGGAGACTTGAGGTGGGATCTCCACCCCCAGAATCCGGAAAGATGAAACTAAAAGTGGGATCTCCACTCTGAGAATCGAAAAGATTCGGATAACCCTAACTGTCGGAAGGTTTGATTATCAAACTAAAGATGGAATTTCTCGTTCATCGAGAGTGAATTATGGTTTTGGTCCTAACTGTAGGAAGGTTTGACCAAGCGGGAGTTTGAGATGACCCTAACTGTGGGAAGGTTTGATCACTCGATTTTTGGGCCTCTCGTTCATTGAAGGAATCGAGAGGGGATTTTGGTTTTGGTCCTAACTGTAGGAAGGTTTGACCAAGTGGGAGTTTGAGATGACCCTAACTGTAGGAAGGTTTGATCACTCGATTTTTGGGCCTCTCGTTCATTGAAGGAATCGAGAAGGGATTTTAGTTTTGGTCCTAACTGTAGGAAGGTTTGACCAAGTGAAAAGTGAGAGTGAGAGTACAAATCACTGTAGGAATGTTGATTCGTACAAATCACTCAAGGGGGGTTCCTGATGTTAAGTGATAAAGACTTAACAAAAAGGGGGCTTTGACAATTTGTCAATTAGAGTTTTGTGAGGGAAAATTGATCCAATGAAGTGATCGAATTTCATCTCAGCAAAAGAGTGTTCGGAAATTAGGAGTTTAGTGTTTATCACTTTATTCATCATGACCGGGTTATCCCTAAGAATATTACATTTAACATTCTTCCGAGAACTTCCCGTTACATGAATTATCCACCCCAGCTTTCTTTGCAAAACTGGGTGTATCATTGAATTAGATGCACGATCGGGTTATCCTTAAGAACACCACGCATGGCACTCTCTAGGAACTTCCCGTGGAAGAAAGGAAATAGTTTAGACTCATATACCTATTGGAGTATCAGGGAGCAGTTTAGCCTCTTATACCGATCGGAGGATTGAGAAGCAGTTTATACTCATATACTCTTTGGAGTCTCAGGAAGCAGTTTATACTCTTATACCGGTTGGAGTTTCAGGAAGCAGTTTATACTCTTATACCGGTCGGAGTGTCAGGAAGCAGTTTATACTCTTATACCGATCGGAGTGATGCCGTTTTCAACTGGCTCACTCTAGCGTTATGACACCGGCTTCAACCAAGGTTTGGATGCTATTCTTGAGTGTAAAGCACGCCTTGGTTGGGTGAAGGATCCTCTTGTGGTATGCGCAGTACTTCGGATCCGCAATATCGTCAGCTTCCTCCTGATTCGTGATCGGTGGGAGCTTGATCTTGTTATTGTCAAGGAGGAATTTGAAGATGGCTGGAACATCTTCGTCCTTGAAGGAGTACTCTTTTTGAGGCCTCTGATCCAAAGTCTTTTGCTGCCTCCGGGACTGCTGTTGCGATGTTTGATTAGCATCGACAGTCGTTGCGGGTGTCTTGCCCTTACCACGGGGGGCGAAGTTCGAGCTCAGAGGATTTGTCATCGATTGACTCCTCTCGGCCTTCTTCCTTCGGAGGAAGCGTTCGGCTTGTTCTCCTCGGACCTTCAAGTCTTTCCAAGTATTGGACGGTGCTGTCCCCATTGCTTCCAACATGTCCAATGCGAGGTTGTTGTGGCAAGTCTGGAGAATGAACTCCTCGGTGATCGGGTCCCGGCAATTCAACGCTTTGTTCCGGAACCTCTTGACGAAGGTTTCGACCGGTTCCCCGTCCTTTTGTTTCTCGTCGAGCAACGTTCCGATGGATATCTCGGTGTCATCGTCGAAGAAGTTAGCAAGGAATTTTGTCTCCATGTCGTCCCAGCTATTCACGCTTCCTGGCTTGAGGCGGCGATACCAATCGAAGGCGGCTCCGCGAAGAGTGCCAACGAATGACCGCACCATCAGAGGCTCATTGCCGGAGATAACACCCAGGTGCGATTTGAAATAAATCAAATGCTGAGTGGGGGAACCATTCCCATCGAACGGCATGAAGTTGATTAGACTAAACTTCGTCGGATAGGGCCTTAATTCCCACTCTCTTGGGTATGGACAAGGAATGCCCGTTTTCTTCACCTCTTGAGCAGAAATCAATGTACTGATCTTATTCTCGAGGTTTTTGATCTTCAGGTTTTCACCTGTACCTTCGTTGGCATCCTCGTTACCACCCCCTGCATTGACGAGAGGGTTATTAGCTTCACGAGTTTCATTTGCACCTGTGTCCTCATCTTCCAGATTGTTCTGGTTATGAGGACTTGATTCGCCTTGTTGGCTCCTCAATACCTGGATTTGTTGCTCATGCATTTCTCTCATAGTCTGCATGGCCATCTGCATTTCAAACCTAAAGCTTTCTTGTTGTTTGGCCATGGCTTCTTCGAGCATCTTGGCCACTTGCTCCGCGCTTATCATGAATGACTCGCGGGGTTCTCCTTCGCTGGATACGGTGTTATCAGACGCAACCGCAGAGCAAGCATCCGATTCCTCATCTTCTGAAGGTGGTCTTATCCGAACCCTACAATAAGTTCCTCGTGTGATGGCTCCGGACTGCAGACGGGTTATACGCCGGGATGCTTTCAGAATCGACTCGAGATCATCTCGTGTCGATGTCCTTTTGCTGGTCATATTAGCGGTGACCCTTGGAAATTCTCCATCTTCAACCACCGCTCTCCTTCGTCGGAAACGCCTAAGCCTTGGCTTTGGCGTTTCAATGCTGAGCCTTTCGAACACCAAAACTCTCTCGGGGACTGCTTTTATGCAGTTGCATTTAGACAGTACCGCCCAAATGAGCTTGGAACAGGGGCACTGAGTTTCGGGCCTTCGAGGGCTTCTCTTTCTTGTCTTGCTCGTACCCCCAGCACGATAGTACAGCTCATCATTTTGAAAGTCGGAGCAACCTATTGTGTGTTGACACGACCTCTCAAGTATAACGCTGTCATCATCGGATGACACCGTTTCCTTCTGAGAATGAATCACCTTCTTTGGGCTTTCGAGAGTCACTCGTCTCGACACACGCCTTTGTGGGCGTGAGCCTTCAGCGGGCTCTCGAACTTCGATGCATAAGGTAGTGCGCTTGGGTGCCGTAAACTCCTTGTTATGTTGAGGGTTGTGGCGACCCCCAGCATGTTGATTCGTTCGGGGCTTTTTCATCGGGCCCAAGCGTTCATGAACTTTGCCGCGCTCATCGGGAATTGGACCGAGGCGCTCCAAGATTGACCTCCTTCTCCGGGATGGTTCGGGAGGTTGAACTCGTTTTGGGGGCTGTATTGATTGTTCCTTAGCCTGAATCGCCGCTTTAGACTTCGGCTTCCATATTTGGCGGGTTGGTGGCGACTTCTTGGCCACCTCTTTCTGCAGCCTTCTACGGGCTTCTTGGACTTGAGGCCGTGTTTGCGCTGAGAGTGCGCAGCGCTTGCGAATGCGCTCCTCAAGTGTCGAACGGTTCCGTTTAACGCGGATCCATTCGTTCATTGGTGGCTTGGAGGAGCTGCCATTCATTGGTCGTTGAGGCTGTTTGCCTCTCCTGTTCTTTAGATCCACGTTGTAGCGGCTCCCGTCAATAGACTCCATCGCCTTTGCGAATTGCCGTGGAAGGCGTTGACGTCGCCTTTGGCGGGCTCTCTTTGAGAGAGTCACTACGCCTTCAGCGGCGGAAGAACTGGCTAGAACAGCTCCGACCTGGTTGGAGGTTGGTGGAGCTTCACCCGATGCAACTTTGGCATCAATCGGGGTGAGATCTTCGTTGGTATTCTCAACTTCTTCATACCAACGGATTTTTCTCCTGGAGGAGGACTTTGAAGACTGCTTGGACTTGCGAGGAGAGGCAGATCTGGACGAGGATGATATGTACTCCTTGAACTTTTGCTGGTCAAATTCATACTCGACCTCCTCCTCGACCGGGATCGAGATCCGCGGCTGCGACGCATCGATTTCGGCAGCGAAATCGTTGGCTCCCACTGTGGTCGCCAGATTGTTCGCGGGAAAAGTTGGTGCTTTCTTCATTGATATCATTGCCATCTTAGTTAACAACTTTATGCGTTACAAAGATCCGGTCTTTTTATAAGATCCGGTTACAACGAAAATCAAAGAAAATAAAAGAAAGATTACAACTTTGTTTCCTTTTATGTCGAACGAATCGCGAGCTCCTGTTTTGCGGTCACTCGCTTTTGTGGGTTCTTTGCCTGCGCCGGGGTTGTTTGCCGTGGACCACCGTGAGATTTAGATCCGGTCGGATCTATGTAGCATAACGGGTATTATTCCACCAAGGGAGATAATAGCCGGGAGGGATCGTTTCACCAAGGAAACGACCGCTCGAATCTCGGGATCTAAGAACCAAGCTTAGATCCGGAGTATGTACGCGTAGATCTGAGATCCGGTCCTCTCGAACACCTGCCTTATTTGACGTTGATGATCGCCGAACACCAGATCTGGATGAGCAAGTCTTCAAAGTCTTAAAGTTCTGATCTTTTTTAGATCTGAGTCTCCAATCCAGCAGGGCTTCGCCTCCTCCAAAATCCAACCCCCGAACCAAATGAGCACAAGGCCTATTTATAGGCACTCAGAACTGTGCTCGTGCACAGTTCTGGGTCGGGCCACCCCAGGGTGGCTCAGCCTTAGCCGAGCCACCCCGGGGTGGCTCGGCTTTGGCCGAGCCACCTCAGGGTGGCTCGGCCCAGTGCCGAGCCCCCTCGGGTGTGTGGGTTCCATTGTTCGGTTGTTTTGCCTCTTTGTGCATGTGATTCGGGTTTGTGGTTGACTTGGTCTGGAATCAATTTGTTGATTTGATTCCCGATATGGCAGTTAATCCGCTTCTGAGTTCGAGTCCGAAACCGATCTTGATTCGATCGTGATTCCTCCGAGTTCGCTCTTGTTTAGATGACTCGTTGACTCCTCGAACCGTTGGCTTCATTCCGCGTGCTAAATGGATTGTTGGCGTGCTGTTCATTAGCCTCGTTAGTCCACTTCGTCGCATATCGCTTGGCTTCGACATTTGTGGGATAACAGTCGTGCCTGGATATGTCGCCCGATGGTTCGTACGTCGAATCGACGTCGTCGAGCTGTGCTAAGGGACCTATAGGCAATTTTATACTCCTACAGCTGCGATTTCTCAAGCTTGCGATAATTTGTTTTGAGAATCTTTTAAAGGCGATTCTCGGGAGGTTAAGTGTTGATTTATTCAGTTGAATAAATCACACGCGGTACTATAGCAATTCTACAATAATCAATATTTCATTTGAGTTATCTTAAGTTTAAGATCTTTTCTTTTGCAAGCTTTGTAATTTCTTATGGTTAAATAAGAAATTATTTGTGCGGCTCCTGTGGATGTAGATAAGTTTGTCAAACCACGTAAATCTATTGTCCCATCTCCTTTGCTTATTGTTTTATCAGTGTATTCATTATTGCTTGGGTTGGTCGTTCTCTCTCAAGTTGATTTAACTTCCACTGCGGTGTGGGTAGCTTCTATCCTAACAATTGGTATCAGAGGCCTTTATTTAGATTGGTGGTAGTAGAATTTCTAATTTGAGTTCGTGCTTTGGTTATTGTGTGGTGTACATAATGTATTTGTTGAAATTTTCTGAGAGAAGCTGATTTATTAATACAAGCGTAGAATAATATCTACAAGTAAAATAGTTAAAGTTAGAAAATATGAGATCAAGAAATTCAATGGGAAGAATGATTTTTTCTATTGGAGGATGCTGATTTAAAATTTGCTGATTTCACAGAAATTGCACAAGGTGTTGGCGGGAAAAGAAAAGAAGCACAAAGATATATCAGATGAGGATTGGGAAGAGTTAGATCTCGAAGCACGTGTGTCGATTATTCTATGCCTTAAGAAGGACGTTGCTTTCTTGGTAGATGAAGAGGAAACGACTGAGGGCGTGTGGTTAAAGTTAGAGAATATATTCATCACGAAGAGTCTAACAAATTGAATCTACTTAAAATCCAAATGTTATACTTGCAAGAGGGAGGAAGGCTCATCAATCCTGGAATACATCAACAAGTTCAAAAGGATCATATCGGTTTTGAAGGACATTGATGTGATAGTAGAAGATGACGATCAAGCGCTTCTGCTACTTCTTCTTTACCAAAGTCTGATGAAAATCTGGTTCAAACATTGATGCTTGTGGGTAACAATTTAAAGATGGATGAGACTAGAATGACGCTTCTGACGGATGGTCTTTAGAAAATTATAACTAGTGACATGACCACTAGTGGTAACAAGAAGCAAGCTCAGGGACTATTTTCTAGAGGAAGGGGCAATGAGCGAAGAAAATTCAAGGAAGGAAAGTCTAGATCAAAATCGATAGCTCTTGTGGGAAGACCGTGTTTTAAATGCGGTGAGCTAGGGTATTTCTTGGTCGACTGTCCTAATAAGAGAGTAGGTGGGAAAAAAAGAACAACAACAAAATTAAGAGGAGAGAAGGCAAGGAAGAGGCGAGCTACGTTTCAGAGGAATGGAGCGAAAAGAAATGATATGTTGTTACGGGTAGTGAGGATATCTCCGGAAAGTGGATTCTTGATTCAACCTGCTCTTACCACATGTGCCCAAATAGGAAGTGGTTCACTACGTATAGAAACATTAATGGTGGAATCGTATTGATAAGGAACAACCATGTTTGTAAAACGATAGGGCTAGGTGATATAAAAATCAAGATGCATAATGAAGTGGTCAGAACCCTGACAGATGTTAGGCACGTTCCCAACTTGCGAAAAAATCTTATCTCCGTTAGTACATTAGACTCCGATGTATACAAGATTGTTATAAAGAACAGAGTGAAGAAGGTTGTTCGAAGCTCCCTAGTAGTGATGAAGGTCGTTTGTCACAGTAACCTATATACTCTCTCGGGTACGATGGTGACATGAGATGTAGCTGTTTGAGCCGAAGGAAATGGTGGAGACCCATGTGAGTACACACGGTTATGGCATAGGTAGCTTGGGCATGTCAGAGAAGGGTCTAGATCTGCTTGGTAAGGAGGGTTTGCTGAAGAATATGAAGAAAGCTTGCATGGACTTTTGTGAGGATTGTGTGTACGGAAAGACGCACATGGTCCAGTTTTTGAAAAACAAGCACAAGAGAAGAGGTATATTAGACTATGTAAATACAAATATTTGGGGTCCGACTCAGACAACTTCCAAGGGTGGTTCCAGGTATTTTGTCTCGTTCATAGATGACTATTCTAGGTATGCTTGTATTTATTTTCATAAGTATAAGAATGAGTGTAATGACCGTGAATTTTGATACTAGTTAAAATAATTTTTTGATATTTTAAATATTTAATTATTATTTTAAAAAAGTGTTTTTGTATTTTCTCGATTTTCTAGAAATTTCTATGATTTAAAAATCTAAATCTTATTTTTACTTAAATGATTTTAATATTTATAAATTACTTTAGTGCAGTAAAAGTTTCTAGAATTCATCCGTTGTGTTATCGATACCATTACGTATCATTTTGAATAACACGTTGTAGTATTTTTACTATTACGTATTATTTCTTATAAATACGTTGTATTATTATTACGTATTATTTTGTACAATTAGTTGTATTATTTTTATTATTGCGTATCAGCTATCGTATTAATACAACTAGTACGTTTTATTGTATAGATAATTTTCTCATAATTATTTGATTTTAAATATAAGTAATTATATTTTTTATTAAATATTCTCGTTTAATTGTACAATTAATGGTATTATTTTTACTGTTGCATATTATTAGTTGAATTAGTACATAATTATTGTTATTTTTATTTAAATTTTAAAAACCCTAATATACCCTATATATATACCTCATTTTCTCGTTTTTCTTTTTCCTGTTCACTCAGCCACCTCACCATCTCTCTCCTCTCTCTCTTCATCTCTTTCTCTCTCCCACGATCTTGCTCCACAAACCCTACAACGCCGAACCGCTGCCACCACGTTCTCCACTCCCTCTCTCCTCTCTCTATCGCGTACCCACAGCCGCCATCTCTCACCCTCTCACTTTCATTCTCCTTCTCTCACAAGCCCACCACCAAGCTCTCCTCCCTTCGCTACAGCCCCTTCGTCACCGCCGTCATGCTCCCCGCCGCTGAACTCTCAACCGCCGCTCAGCACCTCCGCTCGACACCAAGCTCAGCCTCAGTCGTCGACCAGCCCCTCCATCAGCTCATCACCGACAGCGCCTCCTCTCCATCTCCCACATCACTCCGACCTCTGAACCCGAGCTTTAGCTCCCTCCAACGAGCTCACGATAGCCGCCCCTCATCGCTTACATCAATCGCATCTCGCCTCCGCTCACGCCTCCCGTAGCCAAGCAGCCCGATAGTCCCCTCGCCCCTCTTCGTCGCTGCAGTCCCTCGGCAGTCCTTTCCCCACGTCGACGCCGCTAGCTACACTCACAGTCGACTCATCATAGGAAATATCTCGCGTTTACCTTGTTTCTTAACTAATGGATAATATCATGAATTAAATTGATGATTAGATGTAAATAAATTATTTTATGATTAATATTGTGGTTAGTATGATTATTATATGTAGTTAAATTATTTAATATGAAATTTTGAATATCTCCATGGAATAGTGATTTCGAGTGCACGATAAAAATTAGATTAACAATGTTGCTGATTGTATTTTTAAGAGATTATGGACATGAAGTGACAAGTTATGTATTAAAATTAGAATTTACAAAATTTTATCGAAAAGGAAATAATTAAGGGAAATTTATAAAATAGGAAAATATTACTTTTCATGTAGAAAGGAATTAATTTAGTTATAACAAGAAATAGTTTTAAAGAATAATTTTGGAAAAAGAATATTATTATTTATGATAGTATGACTGAACGCCGTAGCGCATGACATTTCATGTGCAAAACGACATCGGTTGCTAGTTTCCTTTCTACCGTATGATTATTCTAGAAAATACGTAAGTACGAATATTTTGCATGAGGAGATTGGAAATTCTAGTAGTGATGAAGTTCCTTATGTATGTATTCACGCTGTAGTATTTTGTTATGCCTTCATGTTTATTATAGTTCTCATTTCTGCTACATGAACCTGCATAAACATGTTGAACAAGCTATACTATAATCATGATTTGTTGATGTGTTGAGAACGTTAGTAGTTCATGACTTAGTGGCCTCGTGAGTCATGAACAGACTTAGTAACATGTGTGAGTGTGTTGACTGGTTTAGGCGGCGAACCCGAGTTTCCAATGAGGATTATGGTTAACTTAGAAAAACGAGAAGAGTTGGGATGGGAAAGTCAGCATTCATGTGATCGGATAAGACTGTTGATGTATCTTCCAGGCTCGCGCCAGTGGTTGGTGTCGCCACTGGGGTTAGTTAGTATGATTTAAGTGAAGTGTGTATATCACTTTAGTCAGTGGAATCATTTTGTCACTCGAGTTTTGCTTGAGTTCGGACCAGGCAGAAAACGGTTTACGTGTAGTCCCTTAGCCGCATGTGTAGTGGGATTGGATGCACATAGAGGATTTGTGAACAACCATTTATCTGATGACAGGAGCGTTGACTCTGTGTGAGATGTGGACCACTTAGTTTTAGGTTGGTTAGTATTCGACTTAGTTACTGTATTCCCATAGCTGTATGTTACCATTAGATTTTCAGATGTTTGTATCATTATATATCTTGTTAATATTATTACTGTTATAGTATGGATAGTTAGACCATTTTATTGGTTCATGTGAGATCTTGCCGTATGCCATACACGCTGACGTACACTTGTTTTCTCTGGTGTGTGTCAGACTTAGGAAACGAACAGGTTCAGTTTGATGATTCGGCCGAGCCAGTGTATGCCCAGCCGGAATGTCCTTCTAATGGAATGGAAGAACAAACTGAAGCCTAGACTTGTTTTTCTTTCTGTAGCAGTAGATAGAACACTTTATAGTATTTTTCTTTAGTTGGTGACATATTTGGTTATTTTGTTAGTATTTCCTTTTATTATGGACTATGTATTTCTTATTAGACTGTTGTTGTAGTAAATGTATGTTGAACCCATATTTTATGTCTGGGATGATCTGTTGATGATATGTTCATTTCATACTCTGGGTTGTCTTTATATTCTTACTTTTATGATCGGGGACCTGTGACTGAGATTTATACATTTGACGCTTAGCGTATTGGATTGAGAAGAAAAAAAATGATAGTATATATATTTCTTCTCAATCTAATACGTCACGTGCTTGTTCACGTTCCGATTCCCCGGTATTTTGGGAAGCGGGGCGTGACAGGTTTTTTTGGTAGCCCATGCAGGTCACGGTCCCGATTCCTATTAGTGAGGATATAATGGACGATTTAGATACATATCATATTTCATCCGTACGACTACAATTAAGTTCTTATACTCTTATCTTAATAACTATGTTTTAGTTCCTATTTTCCAAATATATTGTTTGATTTTAACCTTAGTTTTCCTTTTGATCCTCGTTTTCTTCAGAATCATGGTGGGTACTCGTAGTAACGATAACCCGTCCAGTAGCGGTGGCCAAATGACCAACGTAGATCCGCGTCAGCTTTTGGCGATGATTCAGGGGTTGGCCACGAATCAGCAGCTCTTAGCAAGACAGCTACAACGGGAGCCTCAGCCCCAGCATCCCTCTCGCTCGGAGCCTGGTGTTAGAGAGTTCCGGTATATGCGGCCTCTTACTTTCTCTGGTGCCGAAGGACCTTTAGCAGCAGAGGAGTTCCTCAAGGTCACGGAGACTATCCTTATGGTGACTCATATTGCCCCTGCAGAGTGGGTAGATCTCATGGATGTTCAGCTCACGGATACGGCTCGGGTTTGGTAGACTACAGAGAAGGATCATTTGGAGAGACCGATTTCGTGGGAAATCTTCACAGACCGCTTCAACAGGAAGTATTTCCCTCAGTCAGCTTGGGACGAGCTTTTGCGTAAGTTTGTTGAACTCAAGCAAGGAGGGCGATTAGTTGACGAGTACGAGGCTGAGTTTTCTTCCTTGAGTCGATATGCTCCTCATATTGTTACAGACCACACTATGAGTAGGCATCAGTTCCAGAAGGGTCTGGACAAGTATATTAGATTGGCTCTAGCTGGTAAAGAACTTGTGACCCACGATGCCGTGTTGGATACAACATGCGAGATCGAGAGCGTTCAGAAAGAGCCTGAAGACCCACATGTGATCCAGAGCAGGACACCAGTAGCCCCAGCCCGAGATGACGAGCGTCCACCTTTGAGGCAGTAGCAGAATCCATAACGACAATAGTTTTCTCAGCGCCAACCACTTCCTCTTGTGCATCCCTATCAGCATCCTGGAGTGCAGAATCGTGGCCAGCTTTCGGTGTAGTGTTCCTATTGTAGCTACCCTAGACATTCCCAGTAAGAGTGCCCCAGGCGTCTTCGTCTGTGCTACAACTGTGGGTCCTTCGACCATGTCAACCGGGACTGTCCACAACGACAGCAGGCCAGATTGCCCCCACCTCCAGTTCGAGTAGTTCTTCTAGTTCCACCTCGATCAGTCCCGACAGCTCCGGTTCAGCGTGGACCCTATCCTCGGACAGGGCCTCTTCCTCAATAGCAGCAAGTTTATCAGGAAGCGCAAAGGTAGCCACCACCATGTCAGACATTCACGATGATGGCCATGGAAGCTGAGGCGAACGACCAGGTTATCACTGGTAAGAACTGTTCATTCTTTGTTTTATTTGCATATGAACCTCCTTACTTCGCATTGCCTTATGATATTATGATAGTATTTGTTTATGAGTGCTAGCTTAGATGTATTTTCCTTCTATACTAGATAAGGTTCTTGTTCTTCCGTTATTGCCTTATCACTCTCTGACTCTGAAGTTTCACTTTGTTTCTTGTCTCGTCGATTTGCGAGTAACCACTCTCGTTCATTATCTCTGTCCTTGGGTTTAATTCCAAGGACGAAATTTATTTTAAGGGGGGTAGAATGTAATGACCGTGAATTTTGATACTAGTTAAAATAATTTTCTGATATTTTAAATATTTAATTATTATTTTAAAAAAGTGTATTTGTATTTTCTCGAATTTCTAGAAATTTCTATGATTTAAAAATCTAAATTTTATTTTTACTTAAATGATTTTAATATTTATAAATTACTTTAGTGCAGTAAAAGTTTCTAGAATTCATGCGTTGTGTTATCGATACCATTACATATCATTTTGAATAACACGTTATATTATTTTTACTATTACGTATTATTTCTTATAAATACGTTGTATTATTATTATGTATTATTTTGTACAATTAGTTGTATTATTTATATTATTACGTATCAACTGTCGTATTAATACAACTAGTACGTTTTATTATATAGATAATTTTCTCATAATTATTTGATTTTAAATATAAGTAATTATATTTTTTATTAAATATTCTCGTTTAATTGTACAATTAATGGTGTTATTTTTACTGTTGCATATTATTCGTTGAATTAGTACAACTTGTACGTTTTAATGTGCAGATAATTTACATATATTTATTTAATTTTTTTCATAATTATTGTTATTTTTATTTAAATTTTCAAAACCCTAATAAACCCTATATATATACCTCATTTTCTCATTTTTCTTTTTCCTGTTCACTCAGCCACCTCACCATCTCTCTCCTCTCTGTCTTCATCTCTTTCTCTCTCCCACGATCTTGCTCCACAAACCCTACAGCGTCGAACCGCTGCCACCACGTTCTCCACTCCCTCTCTCCTCTCTCTATCACGTACCCACAGCCGCCATCTCTCACCCTGTCACTTTCATTCTCCTTCTCTCACAAGCCCACCACCAAGCTCTCCTCCCTTCGCTGCAGCCCCTTCGTCACCGTCGTCGTGCTCCCCGCCGCTGAACTCTCAGCCGCCGCTCAGCACCTCCGCCCGACACCAAGCTCCGCCTCAGTCGTCGACCAGCCCCTCCATCAGCTCATCACCAACATCGCCTCCTCTCCATCTCCCCCATCACTCCGACCTCTAAACCCGAGCTTTAGCTCCCTCCAACGAGCTCACGACAGCCGCCCCTGATCACTGACATCAACCCCATCTCGCCTCTGCTCACACCTCCCGTAGCCAAGCAGCCCGATAGTCCCCTCACCCCTCTTCGTCACTGCAGTCCCTTGGCAGTCCTTTCCCTATGTCGACGCCGCTAGCCACACTCACAGTCGACTCGTCGTAGGAAATATCTCGCGTTTACCTTGTTTCTTAACTAATGGATAATATCATGAATTAAATTGATGATTAGATGTAAATAAATTATTTTATGATTAATATTGTGGTTAACATGATTATTATATGTAGTTAAATTATTTAATATGAAATTTTGAATATCTGCATGGAATAGTGATTTCGAGTGCACGATAAAAATTAGATTAACAATGTTGCTAATTGTATTTTTAAGAGATTGTGGACATGAAGTGACAAGTTATGTATTAAAATTAGAATTTACGAAATTTTATCAAAAATGAATTAATTAAGGGAAATTTATAAAATAGGAAAATATTACTTTTCATGCAGAAAGGAATTAATTTAGTTATAACAAGAAATAGTTTTAAAGAATAACTTTGGAAAAAGAATATTATTATTTATGATAGTATAACTGAACGCCGTAGCGCACGACATTTCATGTGCAAAACGACATCGGTTGCTAGTTTCCTTTCTACCGTATGATTATTCTAGAAAATACGTAGGTACGAATATTTTGCATAAGGAGTTTGGAAATTCCAGTAGTGATGAAGTTTCTTATGTATGTATTCACGCTGTAGTATTTTTTTATGCCTTCATGTTTATTATAGTTCTCATTTCTGCTACATGAACCTGCATAAACATGTTGAACAAGCTATACTATAATCATGATTTGTTGATGTGTTGAGAACCTTAGTAGTTCATGACTTAGTGGCCTCGTGAGTCATGAACAGACTTAGTGACATGTGTGAGTGTGTTGACTGGTTTAGGCGGCGAACCCGAGTTTCCAATGAGGATTATGGTTAACTTAGAAAAACGAGAAGAGTTGGGATGGGAAAGTCAGCGTTCATGTGATCGGATAAGACTGTTGATGTATCTTCCAGGCTCGCGCCAGTGGTTGGTGTTGCCACTGGGGTTAGTTAGTATGATTTAAGTGAAGTGTGTATATCACTTTAGTCAGTGGAATCATTTTGTCACCCGAGTTTTGCTTGAGTTCGGACCAGACAGAAAACGGTTTACATGTAGTCCCTTGGCCGCATGTGTAGCGGGATTGGATGCACATAGAGGATTTGTTAACAACCATTTATCCGATGACAGGAGCATTGACTCTATGTGAGATGTGGACCAAAGAGTTTTAGGTTGGTTAGTATTCAACTTAGTTACTGTATTCCCATAGCTGTATGTTACCATTAGATTTTTAGTTATTTGTATCATTATATATGTTGTTAATATTATTATTGTCATAGTATGGATAGTTAGACCATTTTATTGCTTCATGTGAGATCTTGCCGTATGCTATACACACTGACGTACACCTGTTTTCTCTGGTGTGTGTCAGACTTAGGAGACGAACATGTTCAGTTTGATGATGCGGCCGAGCCAGTGTATGCCCAGCCGGAATGTCCTTCTGATGGAGTGGAAGAACAAACTAAAGCCTAGACTTGTTTTTCTTTCTGTAGCAGTTGATAGAACACTTTACAGTATTTTTCTTTAGTTGGTGATAGATTTGGTTATTTTGTTAGTATTTTCTTTTATTATGGACTATGTATTTCTTATTGGACTGTTGTTGTAGTAAGGGTATGTTGAACCCATATTTTATGTCTGGGATGATCTGTTGATGATATGTTCATTTCATACTCTTGGTTGTCTTTATATTCTTACTATTGTGATCGGGGACCTGTGACTGAGATTTATACATTTGACACTTAGCGTATTTGATTGAGAAGAAAAAAATGATAGTATATATATTTCTTCTCAATCTAATACGTCGCGGGTTTGTTCACGTTCCAATTCCCTGGTTTTTTGGGAAGCGGGGCGTGACAATAAGGTATTCAAGACATTCAAGAAGTGGAAAGCAATGGTCGAGAACATAACAAGTAAGAAATTGAAGACACAAAGATCTGATAACAGTATAGAGTATACATACGGTGCTTTCAACGAGTTTTGTGTTCAGGAGGGTATTGCTCGATACTGGACAGTTAGGTCTACACCACAGCAGAATAGAGTCGCAGAGAGACTAAACTATACATTGCAGGAGAAAGTAATGAGTATGCGATCACATGCTGGTTTGGGCAAAGAATGATGGGCATATGCGATTGCTACAGCTTATTACATAGTGAACCATTCTCTATATTTGATATTAGTTGGTGATGTACCCTATCAGGTATGGTCAAGGGAGCATGCAGATTATGATAGATTCAGGATTTTCAGATGTACCACCTACAATCACGTCAACAAGGGAAAGCTTGACGCAAGGGCCAAGGAGACAATATTCTTAGGGTATGCAAATGGTGTAAAAGACTATCGCCTTTAGTGTACAGACGATTCTAAATTCGTGATTAGCAGAGATGTTACCTTTGATGAGAAATCCATGATTGCCAAGGCATCCAAGAATGGTGGTGTTGGGACTGTTGAGAATTCTAAGTCTCAGGTGAATGAAGTAGGACTTAAAGACTAACCAGGTTCTAGTCATGTTCAAGAGGAGGATCATGAAGATTATGAGTTTGAAGAGGAAGAGGTTCAGTAAGAAAATGTAAAAGTATTACAACAATAGCAGCTCGAAGATAGTTTGTCTTCCACTAAGCCAAGGCGAGCATACAAGCAAGTTCAGAAGAGGGGGTCAGATCAGCCTCTAAAGCACTATGGGTAGATAAATTTGATTGAGTACGCACTCTCGATGGAGGATGATAAGCCGATCACCTTCAAAGAAGCTATTCGGGACAGTGATAGTGAGAGTTGGTTAGCTACGATGGAAGAAGAGATGAAATCGCTTCGGAAGAACCAAACATGGGGGGTGGTCTCATTGCCTATAGGAAAGAAAGCTATTGGTTGTAAATGGGTGTACAAGAGAAAAGTGGCTTTCGAGCTTGGTGGTACAAGGTAAAAGGCTAGGCTAGTGGCTAAGGAGTTTACACAAAGAGAGGGTATGGATCACAATGAGATATTTTCTCCGGTGGTGAAGCACACTTCTATTTGGGTGCTATTGAGTATTGTTGCTCATGGTGATCTTAGGCTGAAACAACTCGATGTCAAAATAGCCTTCTTGCATGGAGACTTGGATGAGGAAATCTATATGTATCAGCCTGAGGGTTACAAGGTTGAGGATAAGGAGAATCAGGTATGTCGTTTAAGATAATTACTTTATGGATTGAAACAATCTCCTCGACAGTGGTACAAGCAATTTGACTCCTTCATGCTAAAACATTGGTTCTTCAGAAGCGATTATGATTGCTGTGTCTATATTCAGGAGCTTCATGGAGGTGATTATATCTATCTTCTTTTATATGTGTATGACATGCTTATTACTTAGAGAAGCAAGGTGGAGATAGATAGGCTAAAATCTTAACTTAGTAAAGAGTTCAAGATGAAGGACATGGGCACTGCTAAGAAGATACTGGGTATAGAGATTAGAAGAGAGCGGGCGAATCAGCAATTGTTCTTGAGTCGAATGGCTACATTGAGCGGGTTATCGCTAGGTTTGGAATGCAGAGTGCTAAGTCGGTGGTGACTCTATAGGCCCCACATTTCAAGCTCTCAGGTAAACAATCTCCCACTACAACAGAAGAGAAGACACACATGGAACACATACTTTATGCTAGTGCAGTTGGCAGTTTAATTTACACAATAGTGTTTACACGTCTAGATATTTCACAAGCGGTCAGTGCTGTCAGTAGGTTCATGGAGAATCCGGGAAAAACATATTGGGAAGCAGTAAAATGGGTCTTGTGGTACTTGAAGGATACCACTGATACGTGTCTATGTTTTGGTGGAGATATATGTCAGATTAATGGGTTTGTAGATTCAGATTATACGGGCGATCTAGACAGATGGCGATCTACTACTGGTTTTGTATTCAGAATATATGATGCTCTAGTTAGTTAGAGATTGATGTTATAAGCTATAGTGATACTTTCTACTACAGAGGCTGAGTACATGGTCATGATAGAGAGAGTGAAGGAAGCATTGTGATTGTGGGGTCTTCTAGATGATTTAGGGATTGAGCGGGATTGCGTGAACTTGTGGTGCGATAGTCATAATGCAATTCATTTGGCTAAGAATCAATTTCATCATGCTCGTATCAAGCATATCGATGTCAGGTATCATTTTATGCGGGATGTCATAGAGGAAGGTGATATTTCTCTCATGAAGGTGCACACAACTGAGAACCCAGCAGACATGTTGACCAAGATGGTGACAGGTACCAAGTTTCACTATTGCTTGGACTTGCTTAATATCAGCCCGTGTTGATCTGCCCAAGAAGGCAACATGCAGAACTATGATTTGCTTGATCCCCGTCAGAGGGTATGTAGGCAACCATGATATAATAGTGCAGCTAGTTTGGCCTGGTTTGCATTCACGGTGTTCTTTTGGTGTTCGTCTAAAATTTAAGATTTATCAAATGATGGACGAAGTAGAGAATTAAAGAGTACGGTCCTGACGGAGGCGAGAAAGCTCGCCTGCAAAGTTACCATAGAACTTGCCTGCGGGAGAACGGAGGGTCGCCTACATAGAGGGATCGAGCTCGCCTACGAGGAGGCGAGAGCTCGCCTGCGAGGAGACGAGAGCTTGCCTTTAGAGCCCGTAGGTCTGGAGGAGATTGAGGAGCTCGCCTATTGAAAGGGCGTGGATAGCTCACCTGAAGCATTCGTGGAGCTCGCCTACTAGATCTCGAGCTCTCTTGATGTAGACCTTTCCTATCGCCCAGGAGCTCGCCTGCTCGGAATGAACCTCGCCTGCAAAGCGCATGGTGGAAGCCAGCTGAAACCCACCCGATTGATCTAGGGTTTCCTATAAAAGGGAAACCCTATTTCACGAGAATATAGGCTCACTTCTCGAGATTTATTCTAGAGTTTCTGGTAACTGCTACTTCTCAAGCATGCGGTGTTTTGTTTTGAGAAGCTTTTAAAGGCGATTCTCAAGAGAATAAGTGGTGATTTATACAGTTAAATAAATCACACGCGGTACTATAGCGATTCTACAATAATCGATATTTCATTTTGAGAGATCTTAAGTTTAAGATCTTCTCTTTAACAAGCTTTTTAATTTCTTGTGGTTAAATAAGAAATTATTTGTATGGCTTCTGTAGATGTAGAAAAGTTTGTCAAACTACATAAATTTATTGTCTTATCTCCTTTACTTATTGTTTTATCTGTGTATTCCTTATTGCTTAGGTTGGTCGTTCTCTCTCGGGTTGATTTAGTTTCCGCTGCGTTGTGGGTAATTTCTATCCTAACAACCACAATATTTGTGAGATCTATGCAAACAAATAGGGATTTCAAGTGGTACAATTATCTTCTTGATAACAACCCTCAAATGGTTGTTTGGCAGGGTTCATTAACTCGGCGAGGTTCACTTAATATGTTTAGTGCGGCTTGCTGAAGATGTTTAGACGATGCTCGCTTGAATGTGTGTTAGCGTTCTCTGAAGTTGTGGCCCACTTTGGTTGATTACGAGCAAAATTTATTGATTGGCGAACTTCATCTGTGGGTTTGAATTTTAGCACAAAATTCGACTAATGATTTGATCGATTGTTGAAGCCTTTTTGACTCGACCTGTGGTGCAAATTAGGAGTCAACCTGTTCTTGACTTGGTTAAGTCGAGTAGAAAATGAGTTGTGTGGCAAGGTCGCATGCTTTGTTAGGCGAACTTCACTACAACTTACTGTGTGCTCGAATTGCCCATTTGAAGTGTTTTAGCCCATGAACATTCACTTCTTAGATCCAAGCTAGATATTGGTCTAGATGAAATATATTTTAACCATCTACATTTGTTATAATAAAAAATCTAAATAATAAAGTTTGTGTTTGTTTCTTAGATATGGAGCACCAGTATCTATGTGTCACCTAATCAATATTTGTTTGTCATATCAATGCACTTCCTATCAAATCCCCGCACCGTGTAGGGTTCTAATAGTCATACAGCAAGGAGTTCATTTACGGAAGTGCCCCTACGCTTCTGTAAATAAGCGACTTAAAATGCCCTTCACGATGCGGGTTGTTGGCCTTCTTGTTTTGATGATGCTTAACAAACAATTTACTTCTAATGTTGTTTGTCTAGTGTTTGTGTTTTCTTATTTATTATAGAAAAACAACGTAGTTGGAGGATGGATGGAATAGCGCTTCAACGACGATATCAAATGGAGGTTGGCGGAATAGTGGAGTGAAGCCTTGCAATTCAAAGTTAAAGATCAAGTTCAAGCTTCATCCGCGAGATTACCAAGAAGAGCTTATTGAAGATCAAGATCTAGCTTGGGTAATTTAGTGTTTGTTTTATATTATGTGTGTTAAGTACTTTAAGCTCAATCATATACACACATACACGTTTTGGTTTTTGTATATATATAGTTATATATATATACACAAGTTTTGGTTTCTATGCAAATATATAGTTATATATATACATACATAGTTTTTGAGTTTTCATGTTTATAAATATGAAATTACATATTTCATATTTACTATTGTGAATTGGTTTATCTACTTAGATATGAAACAAATATATTTTCATATACATACTCCTATGTTTTATTTTCTAATGTATTTGTGAAAATATCATATTCTTAGTTTATAGACTTAACAATCATCATATACATCTTTTGTTAAGTCTACATAATCATTGTGCAAAGTTTCAAAACATGGTTTAACCAAAATGTCAAAATTCACATGTTTACATTTTCATGTTTTGGACTATTTTGTAAAATGATGATATTTTTTATTTGGGAAGTTCTTTTTAGAAACCAGTCATTGTAGCATGTTTATTATCAAGTCTACAATCATTCCCCAAAGTTATACATTTTTTGGAATTTATTTTATATTTTTAAACAGTGTTTTAAAATGAGAAAAATAGTTTTCAAAATCAGTTTTGGAACGTATCAGTTATCGGTCGACCGCACCGGTCGACCGACCTTGTGTTCATTCCTCTCTAGGCAGCAGAGAGTTTGTCGGTCGACCGGCGCGGGCGACCAAAAATTCCATCGGTCGACCGCACCGGTCGACCGACGTTGTTTCTGCTCGATTCCCAGTCTGGGATCTGCATCGCGGTCGATTGCGAATTTCTTCGGTCGATCGCCTCTCTCTCAGCTCTCTTTCCAACGGCTATTTTTTTGTTACCATTGGCTGGTTTTTTGATCTTTTGGTTTGGGGTTTTTGGCTGATGTTTTGGAGGCTATAAATACCCTCTTTGATCTCAGTTTTTCATTATCTAAGAGAATGTTTTAAAATAGTTTAACAAGGGTTTAAACTTGTTTAGTGTTTGTTTAAGTTTGGTTTAAAAAGCTTTTAAGCATTTGAGTGTTTCGGTTTTGTAAAATCAATTTTACAAGAACTTGAGGAGATCATCTATTGGTGTTTGGGCATCCAACTATTCTCCCTCTACCTCTTGATTTATTGAGAAGTTTTCTAAACTCTTTTCTAGCTTTATATCTATTTGTTTGAGTTTAGTTTTGATTTATTTCTTATTGTTTACACACACAACCATTGAACTTATTGTATTTGCATACATTATATAATTGGGTTGTGGGATTATGTGACATTGAGTTGAGCCTAATTGAGTTCTCACCTTGTTAGAGAGAACAATCATTTATTATATTGTGCTTATCGTGAGAATCACTTTGTGATACACTTGTACACCGAGTGAGGAGTGTGTGGTGAGAGACAGGGTCGAATCTAAGAGGAGTGGCGTCGGTTGACGTGCCTAGGGAGAGGTTGTAACCGAGCACTAGAGGAGGAGGATACGGGCTAGGACCAACACTTAGTGTGTGAGGTGTGATTGCATAGTGATTGTATTGTGTGTTGTAAACATTGTTCGGGTGAACGTAGAAAACCCGGTTGTGATAGTGGAGATCTCCTCGAGGTGAGGAGCGGAGACGTAGGTCAAGTGGTTAGACCGAACTCCGTGATCATATCCTTTGTTTGTGATTGCATTGGCGCACTTATTTTCATGTTCATATCTTACATCGCTTATGTGTATTGCTTGTTGATCATTTTACCCTATCACATTTGTAGTTAAATTGTTTGCCCATTGTGTTAGTTTTATATCCTTGCATATATCATATAGCATATCTCATTGCTAGGATATATCACTTAGTTTATATTGTATATTCTTGCTCATTAATAGTAGTATATCTATCTTGCAAGAATATAGTTGTTAATTAATTTTGATTGGCATTTAATCAGATTAGATTAGCATAAGACCCTAATCACCCTCCTCTAGGGTTTAACAATTAGTATCAGAGCTTGGTGCTCTTTGATTTAAGGTCTAACCACCTTGAATGTTGTCAAAGGGGGAGAAATATTATGAGTATATTCTTTCTTGTTTATATACATGATATATTATACTTTGTATATTCATTCTCTTTCATGCATATATCCTTTTTGTAAATTATTTGTCATCATAAAAAAGGGGGAGATTGTTGGCCTTCTTGTTTTGATGATATTTAACAAACAATTTACTTGTAATGTTATTTGTCTAGTGTTTGTGTTTTCTTATTTATTATAAACAAACAACGTAGTTGGAGGATGGATGGAATAGCGCTTCAACGACGATATCAAATGGAGGTTGGCGGAATAGTGGAGTGAAGCCTTGCAAATTCAAAGTTAAAGATCAAATTAAAGCTTCATCCGTGAGATTACCAAGAAGAGCTTATTGAAGATCAAGATCTAGCTTGGGTAATTTAGTGTTTGTTTTATATTATGTGTGTTAAGTATTTTAAGCTCAATCATATACACACATACACGTTTTGGTTTTTGTATATATATAGTTATATATATATACACAAGTTTTGGTTTCTATGCATATATATAGTTATATATATACATACATAGTTTTTGAGTTTTCATGTTTATAAATATGAAATTACATATTTCATATTTACTATTGTGAATTGGTTTATCTACTTAGATATGAAACAAATATATTTTCATATACATACTCCTATGTTTCATTTTCTAATGTATTTGTGAAAATATCATATTCTTAGTTTATAGACTTAACAATCATCATATACATCTTTTATTAAGTCTACATAATCATTGTGCAAAGTTTCAAAACATGGTTTAACCAAAATGTTAAAATTCACAAGTTTACATTTTTATGTTTTGGACTATTTTGTAAAATAATGATATTTTTTATTTGGGAAGTCCTTTTTGGAAACCAGTTATTGTAGCATGTTTATTATCATGTCTACAATCATTCTCCAAAGTTATACATTTTTTGGAATTTAGTTGATATTTTTAATCAGTGTTTTAAAATCAGAAAAATAGATTTTAAAATCAGTTTTGGAACGTATCAGTTATCGGTCGACCGCATCGGTCAACCGACCTTGTGTTCATTCCTCTCTGGGCAGTAGAGAGTTTGTCGGTCGACCGGCGCGGTCGATCGAAAATTCCATCAGTCGACCGCACCGGTCGACCGACGTTGTTTCTGCTCGATTCCCAGTCTGGGATCTGCATTGCGGTCGACCGCGAATTTCTTCGGTCGACCGCCGCTCTCTCAGCTCTCTTTCCAACGGCTATTTTTTTGTTACCGTTGGCTGGTTTTTTGGTCTTTTGGTTTGGGGTTTTAGGCTGATGTTTTGGAGGCTATAAATACCCTCTTTGATCTTAGTTTTTCATTATCTAAGAGAATGTTTTAAAATAGTTTAACAAGGGTTTAAACTTGTTTAGTGTTTGTTTAAGTTTGGTTTAAGAAGCTTTTAAGCATTTGAGTGTTTCAGTTTTGTAAAATCAATTTCACAAGTGCTTGAGGAGATCATCTATTTGTGTTTGGGCATCCAACTATTCTCCCTCTACCTCTTGATCTATTGAGAAGTTTTCTAAACTCTTTTCTAGCTTTATATCTATTTGTTTGATTATCATTTCTTTAAGCTAGAATTTGTTTGAGTTTAGTTTTGATTTATTTCTCATTGTTTACACACACAACCATTGAGCTTATTGTATTTGCATACATTATATAATTGGGTTGTGGGATTGTGTGACATTGAGTTGAGCCTAATTGAGTTCTCACCTTGTTAGAGAGAACAATCATTTATTATATTGTGCTTATCGTGAGAATCACTTTGTAATACACTTGTATACCGAGTGAGGAGTGTGTAGTGAGAGACGGGGTCGAATCCAAGAGGAGTAGCGTCGGTTGACGTGCCTAGGGAGAGGTTGTAACCGAGCACTTGAGGAGGAGTACACGGGCTAGGACCAACACTTAGTGTGTGAGGTGTGATTGCATAGTGATTGTATTGTGTGTTGTAAACGTTGTTCGGGTGAACGTAGAAAACCCGGTTGTGATAGTGGAGATCTCCTCGAGGTGAGGAGCGGAGACGTAGGTCAAGTGGTTAGACCGAACTCCGTGATCATATCCTTTGTTTGTGATTGCATTGGCGCACTTGTTTTCATGTTCATATCTTACATCGCCTATGTGTATTGCTTGTTGATCATTGTACCCTATCACATTTGTAGTTAAATTGTTTACCCCTTGTGTTAGTTTTATATCCTTGCATATATCATATAGCATATCTCATTGCTAGGATATATCCCTTAGTTTATATTGCATATTCTTGCTCATTATTAGTAGTATATTTATCTTGTAAGAATATAGTTGTTAATTAATTTTAATTGGTATTTAATCGGATTAGATTAGCATAACACCCTAATCACCCCCCTCTAGGGTCTAACATGGGTCGTTCTGAGAGGATATGTACTCTTTGTCTTATATCACCCTCAAAGAGTAAGATCCTATTAGAATCGATTGTATATTTCAACCATGCGAAGCTACTATGTGCCGCCACATGTGAATTAAAAGGAAAAAGTTAAGAATCCCCTGCTAGTTTCTTTTTTATGTTCATCCTCATTAGCCAACCTCCCCTACTATCACACACCCCAGCATGGCCGACATCATCGGAAATAATTATCACAAACTACCACTTTACTTCTTAGAACAAAAAAGAGTCATCGTTGGACAAAAAAAATATCATGGGATTAAAGAAAATCATTGGACAAAAAAATAATCACCATTTCCCCTTTTAGAAGTCATTGTTTTCTAATCTAAGAAGCCATTGTCTCTTTTCAACATCAGCGATACATCACATTCCTTCCTACAACAACAAAGCTTCTATCTTGTGATAGAAATCTTATGGCATGATTAATAGAAATTAACACTCGTTTACATACTAAAACGAGATTGAATTAGAATGTGTAACTTCTTCCATTGTTGAATGCACTAAACACCGAATTACCGATAAGTGTTCTTCCTTGTCCACTCCACAACACAAGACTAAAATTGATGGATTATTAGCACATGATTTTATTCATTGATCAATATTATTTGTGTGTGGACAAGTGACTCCCTTTATAGAACTCCCACCATCAAGGAGTTCATAACTTCGTAATGTAGTTATGTCTTAAAACTACCAAAGTAGTTAAATTTAAAATTCAAATTTAAATTGATATCAATGTCATATAATAGAATATGAAGAGTCAATATTCTAACATTCTCCCACTAGACTCAAATATTCTATAAATGTTCTAATAACATAACAATATTGCAATTATACTTTATGGCCAAACAATTTGTTGCAATTGAATAAGCAATATAATTAATTCTTGAGAAGCTTCATATATATATATTTATGTACATATAACTTTTGAGTCACACTTTATATGCTTAAATAGCATTGAACACATGACTTAAACATAATGTGTACACTTTATTCGTCATGAATATAAAACACTAACAACATAAAATATGTCTAGACATAAAACACAACTAACACTTAAACATTAACGAGCCCCATGTTGCTTACATAACCCTTAAATGTAATGACTGGAATAGCTTTAGTCAATGGGTCAGCAATCATGAACTTTGTTCTTGTGTGTTCAAACTTAACAATGTGATCACGAACTCGACCTTTAGCCTTAAGGAACTTGATGTCAATGTATTTCGATCGACTTCCGCTTTTATTGTTGTTAGCAAATACAACCACAGAGGTGTTGTCACAATAAATAAGCAATGGTTTTGAAATGAAATCAACCACTTTAAGCTCCGCAACAAAATCCCTCAACCATGATGCCTGTGATGATACCTAGTAGCAACCTATAAATTCTGCTTCCATCGTCGAAGATGCAACTAAACTTTGTTTTATACTTTTCTAGGATATTGCACCTCCAGCAAGTAGAAAAATATATCCTGAAGTAGATTTTCTTGTATCTTCACAACCAGGCCAATCAGAATTCGTATATCCAATCATTTCTAAATGATTTGAATAACTATATGTGAGCCTATAATCTTTAGTCCCATTTAGGTATCTCATTATCCTCTTGGCGGCTTTCCAATGGGCCATTCTAGGATTATTTTGATACCTTTCCAAAATTCCTACTAAAAAAGCAAGATCTGGTCTTGTGAAAACAGCCGCATACATGAGACTTCTAACTGTAGAAGCATATGGAATATTTTCTATTTCTTTTAGTTCTAAAACACTATTTGGACAAGTGTCCAAACTAAACTTATCACCTTTGGAAATAGGTGAATCTTTAGGTGCACAATTCTGCATTCCAAATCTATTCAAAACTTTGTTAATGTAAGCATTTTGAGATAATCCTAATTTTCTTATGGATCTATCTCTGTGAATCTTTATTCCAATGACATAAGTGTTAGACCCTAAGGTTGCTATGAAAGAACCTTAGAGGGGGTGAATAGGGTTTATGCTAATCTAATCCGATTTAAATGCTAATTAAAACTTACTAATAAATATCCTAGTAAGTAACAAGATAACTATGCAAGGATATGAAACAAACACAAGGGGAAACAAGTTAAACTAGATAGTGGATAAAATAATCAATGAGCAATTGACAAAGGCAATATGAAAAATAAGCACGAATATAAAAGTGCGCCAATGCAATCACAAACAAAACAATATGTTCACGAGGTTTGGTCCCCACGACCTACGTCTCGGCTCCTTACCTCGAGGAGATCTCTACTATCACGACACACTCGGTTTGGAAGCCAGAACTTCTCTACACACTCGGTTATCAAGTCAACCGACAACTTTCACAAATCCTCACAATGTACATACACAAGCTACTGAAAGAAAATAATCAGACTAACATGTGAAAAATCAAATTTTTTATCCACCTACGTCCTAAGATCCATATGTAGAAGAAGATCCAAGATAAGAAAGTACATGAAGTGTGTAGATTAATAACAAAATCTGCGTACTTGTTGAGATGTTATGGATCAATTGTAGCGACGCCTCTACCAGTATCCACACGAACTTGTTGGAACTCCGCACGTCAGTGTGCTAGCACTTTGAAAACGGCGGCGTTTCTCTCTCTCACACGATTTCAAAAACTCGGTTGAATAATCAAATGTTCATCCTACGCCCCTTTTTATAGGGCTGTGAGGTAGTTTCTGAAATAGGAAAGAGATCGAGGCAATCATATAGTTTCTCAAAATACAATATGATCAAATCAAATCAAATCTATAAACCATAATTAATCATATCAATTTGATTGCTAGGATATAGGTTCATTAAATCTGGTCATTATTTCTTTCAAACGTGATCGACCGAGATTTGATCAAATCAATCAATATCCAATTCGCATCTAATCATATCTTATACGAATTTATGCAGGTAAAATGTGATTGATCGAGATTTGATCAAATCAACCCATATCTAATTACCTGATTGCCTCACATCTGATCAGATCTCTATATGATTTTATGCGGGCTTTCTTAATAACATTCCAGCATGTTCTTGTCTGTGACCCAATAGGTTTACACGATGTTGGCATTGAGTCAAAAACTTTTCGGCCCAAAAGTCATAAGCAGACCCTAACAGGACATTATGACTACCCAAATCATGTAAATGTCATCTCAGATGAAACCTAGTCCACAATGGACATATGTCGGTCTCTTTATCACTAGATATCTTGATTGAACTCAAGGCAGGAAGTTTGTCAACCTTATACGGTTCAACCTTTAATTTCTCGCACCTGAAGTTAGACTGACTTATCAATAGTTGACTCTCAACTCATCAGGCATAGCCATGCACTTTCTTAGTCTATCTTCTTTGAGGGGCCCAGAGATATCTTACCCTCATTTATATGAGAGGGACAAATTCCATCTTGACCATTCACATCCCTCTTCATGATTCATAGCATACCTGATTGAGACCTTTATTATTAACCGTTTAGGGAAAACGTTTGGTAACATCAAAGTATACAATCCTCGTGTAGGAAACCGTGATAATCTCAGGTCAGAAGACCGAACATAACCATTGTATGAAACTTACTGATGACACATATAATCCATGTAGCGTTTCATTGCGGGTCAGTCTAATATCATGTTCACTAACATATACCTATATGATTGACTTAATATCTCATATCCATGATCCGCAAAACATGATCATCAATCAATCCACATATTGCCTATAAAATCATTAGTGTCCCAACAAATGTCAAAAGACAAGGACTATTTAGAATAACATCACAATCTAATTATAGAGTTTCACGTTCAAGTCACATACTTAATGATCCATAATAAGTGATTTATTCAAGGGACTGAATAACAAATTATTCATAGAAGTTGCATAAACATAAATTAAACACAATTATCTCTATGATAGGTCTCTAGGGCATATCATACTAATAGCTATAACCTCAAGTGTTGGTCCTCACGTATTGCCTCCCTCAAGTGCTCGGAATTATCACCTCTCACTAGGCCACCGATGCCACTCCTCTCGGTATCGACTGCATTCTCACCACACACTCCTCTCGGTGTACAAGGGTATTATAAAATGATCTACACAATTAGGGCTCACAACAAATGATTTGTTCTCTAATATAGATGAGAACAAATGAAAGCTCACACTCTTAGTCACAAACCCACAACCCCAAATTATACTATGAATATAAATACAATAAGCTCAATGGTTGTGTGTGAACAAAGAGATATAAATTAAAACTAAACTCATTGTAATTCTAGCTTACTAACAATGATAATAAAATATATAAAAGAGCTAGAAATAGAGTTTAGGAAACTTCTCAATAGATGATAAGAGATGGAGGGAGAATAGTTGATTGCTCAAACTCCAATAGATGATCTCCTCAAGCACTTGTGGAATTGAATTCACAAACTAAAAAACCCAATTGCTTAAAAGCTTCTTAAACAAACTTAAACCAAACTTAAACCTTTGTTTAAAATTCTTTAAACTTGTTTAAAACATTTCTTAAGTATCCTTAGAAGTATGAGGGCATGGGGTATATATAGGCTCATGAAACAAGCCCAAAAACCAAGAAAAACACCCCCAAAACATTAAAATAAATAAAAAACAGAACTAGCCGTTACTGTGTAATGGTAACCTACACGGTCGACCGTAGAGTCTCGTCCAGTCGATCGCACTGTTCACAGCAACAAAAAAAGCTTTCTGTGCAACAAAAAAAGCTTTATTTAAATGATTTGTAAATAAAGAATCATTTGCAATGAAGAGGGTCAAAACAAAAATTATACACATGACTAAGTGGGCATGCACAAGAATCATTTGCAAATAAAAATTTTTCTTTTAAATTATTTTGCAAATGAGAAACATCATTAAACAAAGGTGGTTTACTTAAAAATTTTGGCAAGTTTGAACATTTTTTTAAATCATAGCAAAACTTCGCCACATGGCCAAATCTACAACAAACATCACATTTAAAAACATGTGGTCTACTAGAGATATTTGGCAAACTAGATTTTCTTTTTAAATCAAAACAATATTCGGCCAAATGACCAAAACAACCACAAAGAACACATTTATACACATTAGCATGCTTATGATGATCATGATGAGTATGAGCATGTGAATATGTACATGATGATGAGGCTACATGAGATGCACAAGGAGCATTGGCATTCTTAATTATGTGTGCATCAAAGAAAAATCTAGCGATGGCCTTTACGACCGTAATTTGTGCATTTGTAAACTTTGCTATACATGTGTGCATGATGAATAGGATGTTTAGATGTTTTATCATGAGACTTAGCACACATATTCATAAGCTTATCATGATTAATAATATATGTTTTAAGGGTTGAATCTAAAGATGATATGCGATCCTTAACATGATTCAACTCATAATTATGCATACAAGTATTGTTATTAGAAGTAGAACATAAATAATCATTTATGAAAGAAGCAGTATTATTTTGTATGTTCTCTACTTCTAACATGACATTATTTTTAGCATGAGATAAGCTAGTGATGGATGAGGTTAATTTTTTATTTTCCAAATTTAACATATCATTGTTTTCTTTAAACATAGTATTTTCTTTTGCAATGACATCAAATTTGGACACTAGCAACTCATGATCGGATTTCAAATTAACATGCTTGTTTTTTAAATCAATAAAATCATTTTGTAATTTCTTGTAGGCATGCGCTATTCTATCATATGCACAAGCGAGTTCATTAATAGATAGATCATCATTGGAATCGGACTCGCTTACCACACTAAGGCTATCGCTTAGTGGCCGTGCGCATAATGGTGATACTCCAATAGAACTTGAAGAGGAATCCTCCAAAGATTGTCGGATCACCTCCAAGTTTCCTTGATGCGCTATGATGAATTTCCACAATGTAAAAGCGCTATTAAAAGAATCAAGCTTGTTAGACATTGAAGAATCAAATGCATTTAATAAAAATTCTAACACAAGCTTGTTCATAGTAAACATCTTTTTATCATATGTGCTCCACTTGGATTTCTCCAACGTGGGCACAATATAACCACTATCAATAACTTCCCACAAATCAAAATTTTTAGACCTAACAAATAACTTAAATCTAAAACACCATTGAGCATAGGGAAAAACATTGAATTTTGGAGCAACAATAGGATCATAGCCTAAACAAGATGCATCATTCATATTCATGATTTGTAAAAATATGCAAGCAAGATACAAATGTAATCAACACAAGATTAGCACAAAAAAATAACTTAGATCTCTAACTCAAGGCGATTAGACCTTAAATCAAAGAGCATCAAGCTCTGATACCAAATGTTAGACCCTAAGGTCGCTATGAAAGAACCCTAGAGGGGGGGGGGGGTGAATAGGGTTTATGCTAATTTAATCCGATTTAAATGCCAATTAAAACTTACTAATAAATATCCTAGTAAGTAACAAGATAACTATGCAAGGATATGAAATAAACACAAGGGGAAACAAATTAAACTAGATAGTGGATAAAATAAACAATGAGCAATTGACAAAGGCAATATGAAAAATAAGCACAAATATAAAAGTGCGCCAATGCAATCACAAACAAAATAATATGTTCACGAGGTTCGGTCCCTACGACCTACGTCTCCGCTCCTCACCTTGAGAAGATCTCCAATATCACGACACACTCGATTTGGAAGCCAGAACTTCACTACACACTCGGTTATCAAGTCAACCGACAACTCTCACAAATCCTCACAATGTACATACACAAGCTACAACCTCAAGTGTTGGTCCTCACGTATCGCCTCCCTCAAGTGCTCGGAATTATCACCTCTCACTAGGCCACCGACGCCACTCCTCTCGGTATCGACTATGTGTTTGGGTCAAAAGTTGATTTTTTCATTGTCATCAAATCTATTACAATTTTGGTCATTACAATAAACTCAAATGAAAAGAAAAATTGATCTTTTTATAAGATCTCCTTTATACAATGAAAATAAAGATTACAACTCTTGTCAAACAGCGCAACGAACGTTTATCACCCGCTGCTTGCGTGTGATCTTTGCCTATGCCAGAGACGTTAATATCCATGGACCGCCGCAGATCAGATCCGGTTAGCAGAAGTTGGATAATCAATGCTCTCACTTTGTGAAGGAAGTAATTACAGTAGCGGCGATTTTGACTAACCAAAATCACGGCTCTTCTCGGGATTTAAGACCAAGCTTAAATCCGGAGGAATAGGGGACGAGTCTCAGATCTCTTGAACTCCACTCTTTATGCACAGGAGATCGCCAAGATCTGCGAACCCTCTCTGAAATTCGTAGCTATGCACTTGAGAAACCGACAGCACCTCGCCCTCTTGATCTCCTCCCAAAAATGAACACCCCCAGCCTCTATTTATAGGCTTGGTTAGCGGTTTTTTAGATCAAAACGAAGGATCCTCTCTATCTTCAGTTAGAAACTGTCTAACAATAATATCAGAGTAGTTGGAACCCAAAATCCTGAAAGAATCCATAAAAGAACCGAAAAACTGCATTTTGGCAGAACAGCCACCCGTGGCTCGGCCCTGGCCGAGCCACCCAAAGGTGGGGCGGGCCCGGGGCCGCGCCACTGGTCTGACCAATTCTCTTTGACATGATTCGGTCGCCAGGGGCTTTATCTGTTTTGTCGGGTATGTATCTCATTGCTTTCGTTGACTTGTACGTCAATTTGGTGGCTGGTGAGTGTACGGGCCACTTAGTGGTGGCCGGTGAGCACGCTGGCCACTTGGTTCGTTGATTTGGTGGCTGGTGAGTACACGGGCCACTTGGAGGTGGCCGGTGAGCACGCTGGCCACTTGGTTCGCCGATTTGGTGGCTAGTGAGTACACGCTGGCCACTTGGTTCGTCGATTTGGTGGCTGGTGAGTACACGGGCCACTTGGAGGTGGCCGGTGAGCACGCTGGCCACTTGGTTCGCCGATTTGGTGGCTGGTGAGTACACGTGCCACTTGGAGGTGGCCGTTGAGTGTATAGGCTATTCGGTTCACCGTTTCGCTTCATGTGTTCATCGACGTTGGATAATCCTCTTAGACTTAGATAGTAGCGTTCATCACCTTCTCTCTGCCTCGAGCTGTGCGTGGATACCTATAGGCATTTTTAGACGCCTACAGATACCCCCTCCAAAGTATTTCATACTCATTCTTTTATGGAGGAGTCTGGAAAACTATTGATATGATAGTCCCCCGCCTTTAGTCGGTTTCAAAGGACCTGTGAACTGTTTCAATTCTTGACTTCCTCAGCCTTCAGTCTATCCAGTGTTTTGTCGAATAGATGAAGTTCTTCCGGCGTTGCGTTTATCGTCTGACCGTTGTCGAAGTCTTGAATCAAAATTGGTGAGTTAGTTTTGGCTCGTGTCATTGAGTTGACTTTGAACTGATTATCTTTGTCGCAACGTGCTGACCGGCGTTGACCTAGGGCTACGCGTTGCTCGATGTTGGCCTTAGGGTTTTGTATTGATTGGCGTTGACTTTTATCGCCACGTGTTGATTGGCGTTAACACAGTTTATACTCGTACGTTTGCTGGAGTATACACAGTTTAAGCTCTTAAGGTATTGGAGCATGGTAGTCCTAAATATTAGGGTGCGGGACCAACTATTAAATCTGATTCATCTGCACGTGTGGATCTTATATCGAATTTGTTGCATACTCAAATCACGAGACCAACTAATGAAGTTGATACGTTAATGGCTCACATTTATAGAATTTTTGGCAAATTCTCAGCCATCAACGGGTTTGATAAGCCTTTACCGACTACCGTTTGAGTCGGGCTAGCATGCAGATTGTTTAAGTCCGTTCTGCATGTAACGTTATGCTAAAAGAGTTACCTCTTTTAGTGCTACGATATTGAATACGTAGACTTCATCTTTCTCACGGGAATAGACTACCCGGCAACGTGTGTTAGACGCTGACTTAGGATTTTTGGTAAATCCTCAGCCTTCAACGGATTTGAGGTGCCTTTACTGATTACCGTTTGAATCAGGCTTGCATGTGGATTATTTAAGTCCGTTCCGCATGTAACGTTATCCTAAAAGAGTTAACACTTTTAGTGCTACGATATTGAATACGTAGACTTCGTCTTTCTCACGGGAATAGACTATCCGGCAACGCGTGTTAGGCGCTGACTTATCCCTACTTAGGCTTCGGGATAAAATACCCCAGACTGGTATTCTGGTATCTTCTGGTATCTTTTTCAATCGGTGAAAGACTAAACTGGTAACGCGTGTTAGGCGTTGACTTATCCCTACTCAGGATTTGGGATAAAATTCCCCATGCATAAAAGGCATGGATTTTTGTTGCTACGATATTGAATACGTAGACTCGGTCGTTTTCATGGGAATGAACCACCCAGCAACACGGGTTAAGCACTAACTTATCCCTACTTAGTTTTCGAGATAAAATACCCCAGACTGGTATTCTGGTGTCTTTTTCAATCGGTAAAAGACTAAACCGGCAACGCGTGTTAGGCGTTGACTTATCCCTACTCAGGATTCGGGATAAAATTCCCCATGCATAAAAGGCATGGATTTTTGTTGCTACGATATTGAATACGTAGACTCAGTCGTTTTCATGGGAACGAACCACTCAGCAGCACGGGTTAAGTGCTGACTTATCCCTACTTAGGCTTCGGGATAAAATACCTCAGACAGGTATTCTGGTATCTTTTTCAATCGGTGAAAGACTAAACCGACCGTGGAGTTGAAGGATGGTGTCTTCTCTTGGGGCAAAGACGAACCCGAAATAGGAGAGGAGAATTTTATATTCTATCTCCCAAAGCTGAAGAGGAAGAATTTTATATTCTATCTCCAGTTGGAAAGGAGACTCGAGGTGGGATCTCCACCCTCAGAATCCGGAAAGGTGAAACTAGGAGTGGGATCTCCACTTCGAGAATCGAAAAATTCGGATAATCCTAACTGTCGGAAGGTTTGATTACCGAACTAAAGGTGAATTTCTCGTTTATCGAGAGGGGATTGGGTTTTGACTTTGACTATAGAAAGGTTTGACCAAGCAGGTGTTTGAGGTGACCCTAACTGTAGGAAGGTTTGATCATTCAGTTTGAAAGTGGACCTCTCGTTCATTGGGGGAATCGAAAGGGGATTTTGGTTTTGGCCCTAACCATAGGAAGGTTTGACCGAATAGGAGGTTTGAGACGATCCTCACTGTAGGAAGGTTTGATCGCTCAATTTGAAAATGAGCCTCTCGTTCATTGAAGGAATCGAGAGGGGATTTTGAACGTGGTCCTAACTATAGGAAGGTTTGACCAAGTGAGAGTGGGAGTGTGAGATGACCCTAACTCTTATAGGTTTGATCACTCGATTTGTGGACCTCTCGTTCATTAGAGGAATCGAGAGGGGATTTTGGATGTGGTCCTAACTGTAAGAAGGTTTGACCAGATAAACAGTAGGAGTGAGAGTACAAATCATAGTAGAAGTGTTGACTTGTACAAATCACTCAGTAGGGGTTCTTAGTGTCAAGTGATAAGGACTTAACACGAAGGAGTTTGACAATTCGTCAAAGACTGACAGATCAAAATTCTAAGCATTATATCTGGACTCTAACCATGAAAGTGATGAGTGCACGAACATAGCGGAAGTTTGAATGGATTAAACAAGACAAAATTTTGGTGGTCCTACCGTCAATTAGTCTGATCGGTGGGGGATTTTGTGGTGGAAGACTATGAGTCGTCCAGCACCAAAGAGAGTTTTATGAGGAAAGATTGATCCAACAAAGTGATCGAATCTCGTCTCAATAAAAGAGTGTTCGGAAATCATAATAGGAGTTTAGTGTTTATCACTTTGTTCGTAGTAACCGGGTTATCCCTAAGAAAATTACATGTGGGATTCTTCCGAGAACTTCCCGTTACAAAAATCACCCACCCCCAGCTTGCTTTGCAGAACTAGGTCTGACATTATACTCAGTTACATGACCGGGTTATCCTTAAGAATAATATGCATAAAAATTCTCCAGGAAATTCCCGTCAAGAGAAATGAAACAGTTTAGACTCATATACATGTTGGAGTATCTGCAGTTTAACCTCTTATACCGGTCAGAGGATTGGGAAGCAGTTTATACTCTTATACTTGTCGGAGTGCTCATTCGACTTAATCGAGCGATATAACGCCGGCTTCAACCAAGGTTTGGATGTTATTCTTGAGAGCAAAGCAATCCTTAGTGGGATGAAGGATCCTCCTGTGATACGCACAGTACTTTGGATTCCCAGTATTGTCAGCTTCCTCCCGATTAACGATAGGTGGTAGCTTGATCATGTTGTTTTCAAGTAGGGATTCGAAGATGGCTGGAACGTCTTCGTCCTTGAAGGAATACTCTTTTTGGAGTTTCGGATCCGAAGTCTTTTGCTATCTTCAGGCTTGCCGTTGTGATGTTTGATTAGCACCAACAGCAACTACAGGTGCCTTTTCCTTACCACGGGAGGCGAAGTTCGAGTTCGGAGGATTAGCCGTTGGTTGGCTCCTCTCGGCCTTCTTTCTTCGGAGAAAGCGTTCGGCCCGCTCTCCGCGCACTCTCAACTCTTTCCAGGAGTTGGACGGTGCTATTCCCATAACTTCCAATATCTCAATAGATAGGTTGTTATGACATGTCTGGAGGATGAAGTCCTCCGTGATCGGATCTCGGTAGTTTATTGCTTTATTCCGGAAGCGTTTGACGAAGTCGTCGACTGTCTCGCCATCTTCTTGTTTCTCATCGAAGAGCATCCCGATCGACACCTCAGCGTCATCATCAAAGAAATGAGCGAGGAATAGGCTCTCCAGGTCATCCCAGCTATTGATGCTCGCAGATTTAAGACGGCGGTACCAATCGAAGGCGGGCCCGTGAAGGGTACCAACAAATGACCGAACCATCAAGGCTTCATTGCCAGAGATCATGCCCAAGTGGGACTTAAAGTAGGTCAAATGCTGAGTAGGCGAACCCTTTCCGTCGAATGGCGTGAAGTTGATCAGGTTGAACTTCGCCGGATGCGGGATTGAATCCCACTCTCTCGGATATGGACACGGAATACCAGTCCTTTTCACTTCTCGAGCAGACATCAGAGCGTTGATTTTGCTTTCGAGATCTTTCATTTTCTCATCCTCGCTCGTATCATGCTTCGGACAATTTGTGAGAGGAACAATGGGGCAACCCCCAGCATTGTCCTCTTCGGTGGAACCACCCCCAGCGTTGTTATCTTTAGTGGGGCCACCCCCAGCATTTTGGTCAATGGGAGGATCATCCGCATTAATGTGTTCATCCATATCTGAATTGCTATTTGCTTGGTTAGCAACGTTACAACGACTGGATTCACCGAACTGATTGGACAAAGCCTGAATTTGTTGGTCGTACTCTTCCCTCATTCGTAGCATAGCCATTTCCATTTCGATATTGAATGCCTCTTTCTGTTTGGTTAGAGCATCCTCGAGAATTTTGGCGATCTGCTCGGTGTTGACCATGAATGCCTCGTGCGATTGTCCTGGGCTAGACACTGTTTGGTTAGAAACGACTGCAGAGTTGGCGTCTGATGCTTCATCATCGGAAGATAATCCCCTTTGCATTCTTAGATAATCCCTTTGTCTAATAGTTCCCGATCGCAACCGAGTTAGACGATGCGATATAAGCGGGTCAGAGCTAGAAGGTCGAATTGACTTTCCCTTATCAGCCATAATTATTGTGACTTCCGGGAGTTCGTCACCCTGAACAGCCGATCGCTCTTTACGGAGACGCTTTGGTCTGGACTTGGCCATTCCGTTCGAGATCCTCTCGAATACTGAGACCCTCTGTGAAGCGGCCTTGGGGCAGCTACATGCCGATAAAACTGCCCTGATAATGTTTATGCACGGATAATGAGAGTCCGTTTCTTGGGTACTTCTATTTGGAGGTCTGTTCGTACCCCCAGCCTGATAGTACAACTCATCGGTCTGAAGACCGGAGTAACCTATGGCGTGTTAGCACGATCTCTCAGGTATAACGTCATCGTCTGACGAACACGTTTCCTTCTGAGAGCTTGCTGTCTTATTGGCGTTCTTGAGAGTCACGCGTTTAGAGCTACGCTTTTGGGAACACGAGCTTTTGACGGGCTCTTGGTCTTCAATTCGCCGTCCGAGGCGATCAATTGAAGGGGTTTTCCCATTATAGAAAGGCACTGACTTGTTGCGAGGGCGTGTGCGACCCCCAGCTCGAGTGATTGCTCGGGGTTCAGTCACCGGACCTAAGCATTCTTTGATCAGAACTTTACCTCGATCCTCCTGCAAGGGACCAAGGCAATCCATCATCCTCATCTTGAAACGGGATAAGTCTCCATGGTCGTGAGGCATCACCAGGAGTGTAGAATTCATCGGGATAGGAATAAGGGCCGCCGGAAACTTAGACGGGACTGTAGGAAGTGAATCAGAAATGAAACGGACCAAACCAGTCTGAGTTTTGCTCAAACCACCATTTGGTGGCTTGACCTTGGCCGAGCCACCATTTGGTGGTTTGACATTGGCCGAGCCACCATTTGGTGGTTTGAACTTGGCCGAGCCACCATTTGGTGGCTTGAACTTGGCCGAGCCACTATTTGGTGGTTTGACTCTGGCCGAGCCACCATTTAGTGGTTTGAACTTGGCCGAACCATCATTTGGTGGTTTGAATTTGGCCGAGCTACCGTTTGGTGGTTTGAACTTGGCCGAGCCACCGTTTGGTGGTTTGAACTTGGCCGAATCACCGTTTGGGTGTTTGAACTTGGTCGAGCCACCATTTGGTGGTTTGAACTTGGCCGAGCCACCAATTGGTCTTCTGGTTTCTCCGACGCCTTCGGGCACCGTTTATGTTATTTTTGATGCCAGTTTGGACTTTGGCGTCCAGGCTCGGTGTGATCTTGGTGGCTTCTTGACCACTTCTTTCTGCTTCAGCTTTTTCACTTCTCGCACGAGGATCCGTGCGTGCGCAATCAAGGCATGACGCTTCTGAATGCGCTCCTCGAGGGTTGAGCGGGTCCGTTTGACTTGGATCCATTCATTCGCTGTTGGCTTGGAGGATACGCCATTCATTTGCTGCTGAAGGGGTTTACACCTTCTGGACTTCAGATCCGCTTCGTAGCGAATCCCGTCAACCGGCTCCAAAGCCTTACCGAGTCGACGCGCAAGTCGTTGGCGCTGTCTTTGGCGTGCCCTCTTTGATAGGGTTAGCATGCCTTTTGCAATTAACTCCTTAGTGGAGGAAAGGTCCAGACCTGTAGATACGGGCTCATTGGAGGCCAGAGGGGCATTACAAGGTGGGGTTGCAGCGACAACAAGGGCCCTGATCTTCCTGCGCTTGCGAGGGGCGGAGGATCTGGAGGAGGACGACGACAGATACTCATCGAATTTCAGTTTGTCGAACTCGCACTCGACCTCTTCATAAACCGGGATCTGGATCCGTGGTTGCGGCACAACAGCTTCGGCAACGAAGCTGTTGGCTCCCTCTGTGGTCGCCAGTTTGTTTGGGTCAAAAGTTGATTTTTTTATTGTCATCGAATCTATTACAACTTTGGTCATTACAATAAACTCAAATGAAAAGAAAAATTGATCTTTTTATAAGATCTCCTTTATACAATGAAAATAAAGATTACAACTCTTGTCAAACAGCTCAACGGACGTTTATCACCCGCTGTTTGCGTGGGATCTTTGCTTATGCCGGGGACATTAATATCCGTGGACCGCCACGGATCAGATCCGGTTAGCAGAAGTTGGATAATCGATGCTCTCACTTCGCGAAGGAAGTAATTACAGTAGCGGCGATTTTGACTAACCAAAATCACGGCTCTTCTCGGGATTTAAGACCAAGCTTAAATCCGGAGGAATAGGGGACGGGTCTCAGATCTCTCGAACTCCACTCTTTATGCACAGGAGATCGCTAAGATCTGCGAACCCTCTCTGAAATTCGTAGCTATGCACTTGAGAAACCGACAGCACCTCGCCCTCTTGATCTCCCCCCAAAAATGAACACCCCCAGCCTCTATTTATAGGCTTGGTTAGTGGTTTTTTAGATCAAAACGAAGGATCCTCTCTATCTTCAGTTAGAAACTGTCTAACAACAATATCATAGCAGTTGGAACCCAAAATCCCAAAAGAATCCGTAAAAGAACCGAAAAAACTGCATTTTGGCCGAACAACCACCTGTGGTTCGGCCCTGGCCGGGCCACCAAATGGTGGCTCGGCCTGACCGAGCCACTATTTGGTGGCTCGGTCTTCGCCGAGCCACCATATGGTGGCTCGGCCATGGCCGAGCCACTGGTCTGACCAATTCGCTTTGACGCGATTAGGTCACCAGGGGCTTTATCTGTTTTGTCGGATATGTATCTCATTGCTTCGTTGACTTGTACATCAATTTGGTGGCTGGTGAGTGTACGGGCCACTTAGTGGTGGCCGGTGAGCACGCTGGCCACTTGGTTCGTCGATTTGGTGGCTGGTGAGTACACGAGCCACTTGGAGGTGGCCGGTGAGCACGCTGGCCACTTGGTTCGCCGATTTGGTGGCTGGTGAGTACACGCTGGCCACTTGGTTCGTTGATTTGGTGGCTGGTGAGTACACGGGCCACTTGGAGGTGGCCGGTGAGCACGCAGGCCATTTGGTTCGCCGATTTGGTGGCTGGTGAGTACACGGGCAACTTGTAGGTGGCCGGTGAGTGTATAGGCTATTCGGTTCACCGTTTCGCTTCATGTGTTCATCGACGTCGGATAATCCTCTTAGACTTAGATAGTGACGTTTATCACCTTCTCTCTGCCTCGAGCTGTGCGTGGATACCTATAGGCATTTTTAGACGCCTACACTATGTCCTCACCACACACTCCTCTCGGTGTACAAGTGTATTACAAAATGATCTACACAATTAGGGCTCACAACAAATGATTTGTTCTCTAATATAGATGAGAACAAATGAAAGTTCACACTCTTAGTCACAAACCCACAACCCTAAATTATACTATGAATGTAAATACAATAAGCTCAATGGTTGTGTGTGAACAAAGAGATATAAATCAAAACTAAACTCAATGTAATTCTAGCTTAATAACAATGATAATCAAATATATAAAAGAGCTAGAAATAGAGTTTAGGAAACTTCTCAATAGATGACAAGAGATGGAGGGAGAATAGTTGTTTGCATAAACTCCAATAGATGATCTCCTCAAGCTCTTATGGAATTGAATTCACAAACTCAAACACCCAATTGCTTAAAAGCTTCTTAAACAAACTCAAACCAAACTTAAACCATTGTTTAAAACTATTTAAACTTGTTTAAAATATTTCTTAAGTATCCTTAGAAGTATGAGGGCATGGGGTATATATAGGCTCATGAAACAAGCCCAAAAACCAAGAAAAACACCCCCAAAACATTAAAATAAACAAAAAACAGAACTAGCAGTTACTGTGCAACGGTAACCTGCACGGTCGACCATAGAGTCTTGTCTCGTCGATCGCACTGTTCACAGCAACAAAAAAAACTTTCTAGTCATTTCACGATCGACCGCGGTGACACTCGCGGTCAACCGTGGTACTGTAGCACTACGTATCTAGATTTATAAAATCAATTAAAATTAGTAAATCAATTCCAAAAATTATGAAATTTTGAAAGACGGTTTCAAACATGTATAATAACATGTTAGAGAAAGAATTTCTGAAAAACAATTTCACAGTTGAGAGAAATAAATATTTGAACATAGATATATAGTTTCTAAAAATCTGCTGATATACACGATTTTGTAAAATCAATTGGGCACAGTAAAACAACTCCAAAAGTGGTAAAAATCTGAGGAAAGTTTCTAAACATGTAGATGAACATGTTAGAGAAATAATTTCTTAATATCACTTCCTATTTGTGAAAACTAATCTGTTTTGTAAAAAACATGTACGAACATGCACGAACGTTAACTTGTTAAAACTTGATTTTTACAAAACGAATTCAAACAACTTTGAAACACTTTCAAACATTCTTATAGACTTAATAAAAGATGTATATCATTGTTGTTAAGTCCATAAACTAAGAAAACAATATTTTCATAAAATTATATATTCTATACAATATATTCTTAAACATAATAGAATATGAAACAAATTAAAATGTGAATAAATTTGTTTGTTGTTTCATATCTATGTAGCTAAACCAAAACAATAAGAAATATGAAATATGTAATCTCATATTTATAAACATGAAAACTCAAACCATGTATGTATGTATATAACTATACATATACATAGAAACCAAAACTTTTGTGTGTGTGTATATATATATATATATATATATATATATATATATATATATAACTATAAAAATCAAATACGTGTGTGTATATATGATTGAGCTTAAAGTATCAAGACACATAATATAAACACCTAAAGTAAGTTACCCAAGCAATCTTGATATTCAATAAGGTTGACTTGGTACACTCTGCGGATGAAGCTTAAACTTGGATCTTCAACTTGAATTGCATAGGCTTCAACCAATATTCCGCCAACCTCCATTTGATATGATCGTGAATGCTCGATTCCATCCATCCTCCAACTTGTTGTTTGTCTACAATAAATAGAAAACCACAAACACTAAACAAACAACATTAGCTGTAAATTGTTTGTTAATCATCATCAAAACAAAAAAGCCAACAATAAGAGGCTTCACCTAAATCCTTCATTTCAAAGTTTTGTGACAAGTAACTTTTAGTCTCATGTAAAATAGGTCATTATCATTACATGCAAGTAATATATCATCAACATATAGGACTAATATAAAAAATTTACCTTCACTAATTTTAACATATATGCATTCATCCATCATATTCTCTATAAAACCAAATTGAAGAATTGTATTATGGAATTTTATATGCCATTGACGTGAAGCTTGTTTAAGCCTATATATTGATTTATTTAGCTTACAATATAACTGACCCTTTTGCCCAAAAGTAAATCCTTCGGGTTGTCTCATGTATACTTCTTCCTCAAGATCACTATTTAGAAAAGCCGTCTTCACATCCATTTGATGTAACTCTAAATCCATATGAGCTACTAATGCCATAACTATTCTTAAAAATTCCTTAGAAGAAACAGGAGAAAATGTTTCAAAAAAATCAATACCTTCCTTTTGGGTAAACCCTTTGGCTATAAGTCTGGCTTTTTTATCATTCAACTTTACCAGATGAGTCTTGTTTTGTTTTAAATATCCATTTACAAACAACAACTGAGACTCCTTTCGGTAATTCAACGAGATCCCATACTTGATTCTTGATTCTTTTCCATAGACTAATTCTTCTTTCATGGCATCAAGCCATAAATTAGAATTTTCTCCATCAATGGCTTGTGAAAATGAAGTAGGATCATTTTTAGGTCCTACACCTATGTAAGACTCTTAAAGATATACAACGTAGTCACTAGGTATTACCGGTTTTCTGATTCTAGAGGATCTTCTTAGTTCAACTTGATTGTCCAAATTTTCATAATTCTGGATAACCGGTACCTCATGAATTTCCTCAACATGAGGAAGTTCGTCACCTATATCATTTTGAATTAATTGTTCAGTAACTTGATTTAGTGTGTCTTCTATAATTGGCACAATTCTCATTCGAATAAATAATTCATTAACTTTAGATGATGAACTAGGATCCTTTATTTCCTCAATTATCATTTTACTAGGAAACTCATCAAAAGTGGAATCCTCAAGAAATTTAGCATTCCTAGCTTCTATAATTTGTTGTGTGTGCAATTGACAATAGAATCTATATCCTTTTGAGTTTAAAGCATACCTAATAAAGAAGCCACTTTCAGTTCTTGAATAAAATTTAATTTTTGTAGCATTAAAATCCCCCCCCCCCCCCCCATATTAATGGTTTTATGAAAGCTTTCAATTTCACTATTAAAGGTTTTATGAAATTCAGAATCATCCTTTACTAAGTACTTTGGTACTCTTGGGCTTGATTAAAAAAATCCGAATTTTTTTATTCTCTTAAATTGTAATTTGGAATTTACAAGAGTTGTATTATAATGATTTCTTTTGGATTGAAAGTTTTTTTAAATGCCTGTTTTAATGGATTTAATTTTTTAAACTTGTAGAATGGCCACAGCATCTACAAGTTATATATATATATATATATATATATATGTGTGTGTGTGTGTGTGTGTGTGTGTGTGTGTTACATCTCATTATTAAATATGTCAATTAATTTTAGATTTGCAATTATATTTACATAAATCTCTACTATACCCTACAGGGAAGTAATGATCTATATAAATTTATTGGGTCAAGAAATTTTCCCATTATAAACAAATATGCATCATAAATTCGGTAGAAATGGCTCTAATACCAATTGATAGAAATCTTATCGCATGATTAACAGAAATTAACACTCGTTTACATACTAAAATGAGATTGAATTAAATTATGTACATTCTTCCATTGTTGAATGCAATAAACACCGAATTACCGATAATTGTTCTTCCTTATCCACTCCACAACATAAGACTGAAATTGATGGATTATTATCACAGGACTTTATTCATTGATCATTATTATTTGTGTGGACAAGTGACTCCCTTCATAGAACTCCCACCATCAAGGAGTTCATAACTACCCAATGTACTTATGTCTTAAAACTTTCAAAGTAGTTAAATTTAAAATTCAAATTTAAATTGATATCAATGTCATATAATAGAATATGAAGAGTCAATATTCTAACATCTTGATCTTGTGGATTTCTATGATTCCTATTTCTTTATGGAAAAATTTAGATTTTGACATATGATTTCTGTTTTTGGAGATTGGATCTTCTAATCATGTGTTAAAACGTGATTTCTTGGCAATATGGCTTGTTGTTTGATCACTAAATTCCCAAATTGATTATTGCAAAATTTTACTGTGATTTCAAATTTTTTAGATAATTGAAGATCCAAAATTAACGGTCTCAATCTCTAGCCTCCCGAAAAATTACTCTTTTTTTAATGAATATAGCAAGAGAAATTATGAATCTCTCAATTTTCTCATTTTGAGAGGAATATGCATTTGTTGTCTTGATCATGCTCACATCCACAGGAGGGCATTGCCATTAGCGATTTCTTTATATTAGAAAAAAAATAGTGAAATTAGCAGAATCAATTGAGAAGTATATTACTTTGTGGAGGAACAAAATTGGACATATAAAGAGAGGAAAAAAAGAGAAAGAACGAAAGAGAAGGAGTCACGTTACGGTGGAGACACATGGTACTTATAAAATTTTAGACTTTGTAAAAAAAACACTCCAAGTTTTTTAAATTGCAAAAACACCCTATAAATTTACAAATTTATTAAAATATCTTGAAAATTATAAATTTTAGTTATTTCAATTCAGTGAAAAATCTAAAAAATATATGCTACCTCGAAACTAAAAGTTTTTTTACTTTGGAGAAAATATCTTGTAAGTTTTGAAAATTATAAAAACACCCCTAAAATTCAAAATTTATAAAAAAACACCTTCAAAATTTCAAACTTATAAACACACAAAAACCCTAAAAATAACACAAAAAACCCCTAAAAATTTATGGAATTTACAATAAACACTCTGAACTTTTTACAAATTGCAAAATAAAACCATTAAAATTATAAATTTTATAAAAATTCTGATAATTTCTAACCTAATAGTACATTTAAAATATAGAAATTACAAATATTCCCTACATAATTTATAAGAATCCTACAAGATCAATTCGTTCTTTTTTCTCTGACAAATGGTCAGAACTTCATCTGGGTTCGAATCCTACTGAGAGGTCCACTAGAGATTAGAAATTTTTGAAGAAAAAACAAGATGTTTCTTTTGTCCATTCCAAGTGATCGGAAAATAAAAAAATTATTGATATGTTCAAGATAATTACGTATTTAGAAAATAGCAAGTACGAGTTCGGGAAAATCTTTTTATTTTAAGTATTACCCTTAACTTTTTTAAATATTCCATTATTATCCTAATTTATTCTAATTATCTTATCTTTATTGAATTAGTAACTAAATGATTTATCATATTTAAAATAAGACTTAACATGTTACTGGATAAAGAAAATACATTTAATATAATTCAAATCCTTTACTTATTTTAGTTCACAGAGAAATCTAAAATTTTGGACTTTGTAAAAAAAATCCTCCAAGTTTTTTAAATTGCAAAAACACCCCTATAAATTTAAAAATTTATTAAACAATCTTAAAAATTATAAATTTTAGTCATTTCAATTCAGTGAGAAATCTAAAAAATATATGCTAGCTAGAAACTAAAAGTTTTTTGACTTTTGAGAAAATACCTTATAAATTTTGAAAATTATAAAAACACTCCTAAAATTCAAAATTTATAAAAAAACACCTTTAAAATTTCAAACTTATAAACACACTAAAACCCTAAAAATAACACAAAAAACCCCTAAATATTTATAGAATTTACAATAAACACTCTGAACTTTTTACAAATTACAAAATAAAACCATCAAAACTATAAATTTTCTAAAAATTCTGATAATTTCTAACCTAATAGTACATTGAAAATATAGAAATTACAAATATCCCCTACATAATTTATATTTTAAAGAAAACACCTTTGAAGTTTTAATAATTATAATCAAAACCTTAAAATTTAAAATTTATAAATAACACCCTGAAACTTTCAAACTCATTAGTAAATTAAAAGCATAGGAATTATAAATAGTCTATAAATAATTTATAATCTGTAAAAAAGGCTTATAAGTTTAAAAATTTCAAAAAAACACCTAAAATTCATAATTTATAAAAAAATACCATGAGAATTTTTAACCTATGGACACATAATGAATATACAAAATTACTAACAACCCCTAGAAAACAAAAATTTTACAAAAAATATTATACTTACTTTAAAAGTATAGATTTAGAAAAAATCTTACATGGTCAAAATTACACGTAACTTTTTTAAAAAGAACATAAATAACTAAAAATATATTAAAATTTAAATTTACAGAAAAAACTCCCTTAAAGTTTAGCACATTGCAAATTACCTCTCTAAAGTTTAAAATTTTTTAATGATTTTTTGTAATTTCTTGATTTTAATGTAATGTTTAATAATTTGTGTATTTGTAAATTACAAAATTTTAGGGTGCTTTTTACAATTTTTAAAATTTTTAGGGTGTTTCTTTTGTAGTTTTCTAAATTTTTATTATGTTTTAAGTATAATGCATAAATATATTAATTAATAATGATATTGAAGAGTAAGTCGTTCTTAAGATTATTAGGTTATAGTTAAATGTACAACACATCACTGTTCCTAGGCTTTGTAATTTATATATGCAAAAATTTTATATAAAAATTCCTTTACGAATTGAATGGTTACCCTGTGACGCCCCTGGGTTCACACAAGGCTGCAGTCCCAGGTAAAACCAAGGATGTCAAACCTTCCATGCACCACACTGTGCAATAACATGTTTCACCATCACAATTCTATCACTCTAGTAGAGTCAATAACAGGTGTAGGTGCAAAAGCAAGTAAAAGATAATACAAAAGATAACTGATGAAATGATAGAGATCAAAATAATATTTCATCATCCAACATACAGAAAGTACACAGAGAATGTCTGAAATGAATAAATTGGAGTTCTTAACAAGTCTCAAATACAACAAGTCTGAGAGAAGGAAATAAGGCATACAGCCTTTACAACATCTATAAAATAGTCCTCAAATGTCTAACATCAACTACAGTGGAGCCCAAAGAAAATAATACATAGCTAGAAGGTACAGCTGAACACTAAGGTGATCCGCTGTCAACCTGCGACTCTCCGTGCTTCTGGCTCGTGACCTGAAAGGGGGAGGGACAACGAGCGTCAAAGCGCTAGCGAGCAACATCACAACCAACCCCAAGGGATAGGGCTCGTTGTATATGAAAATATAATAATACATAATAGCATTAAATCATCCATACAACAATAATGGGTCTTAGTACTTAGGGAAATACAACACGAGCATAGGTACGTTGAGCGAAATAATCCAAACAAGGAAATCCTCATTTATATACCTTGTATCTCAAATTGTAGATCCCTAAACACCAGGCCCGAGATATAACAGAGGAAACAATAAAAGAAGACCACTCTGTTGGCCTTCTTATTTTGATGATGTTTAACAAACAATTTATTACTAATGTTGTTTGTCTAGTGTTTGTGCATTCCTATGTTTTTTAGACAAACAACGTAGTTGGAGGATGGATGGAATAGCGCTTTAACGACGATATCAAATGGAGGTTGGCGGAATTATGGAGAGAAGCCTACGCGATTCAAAGTTAAAGATCAAGTTCAAGCTTCATCCGCAAGTGTACCAAGATAGAGCTTCGTTGAAGATCATCAAGCTTGGGTAATTTAGTTTAGGTTTTATATTATGTGTGTTAGTACTTTAAGCTCAATCATATACACACATACACGCTTTGGTTTTGGTTTTGTATATATACAGTTATATATATATACATATATGTTTTTGGTTAGTTTTGTATATATATAATTATATATATATACATATATATTTTTGGTTTAACAATTTTCGAGTTTATATATGAAACAAATGAATAGAATTGGAAAATACTATTTTGTTTCATGTTTATACACTTATATATGATTTCACCTTTAACAAGCTTATATTTAATGAAATCATATTTAGTGTTTTGTATACATTGCATAGAATATGCAATTTTATGGAAATATTGTATTTCTAGGTTATAGACTTCATAACAACATATTATATCTTTTGTCAAGTCTATACAATCATTTCATAAGGTTTTAAAATGTTGTTTAGGTTAAAACATCAAACTCATATGTTTATATTTTCGTGTTTTGGACTATTTTCGTGTTTTGCATAGAATATGCATGTTTATTATCATGTCTACAATCATTCCCCAAAGTTTTACATTTTTTGGAATTTATTTGATATTTTTAAACAGCGTTTTAAAATCAGATAAACAGTTTTTAGTTTTCTGTTATATCCGTTTTCGGTCGACCGTACCGGTCGACCGAACCTGAGTTCATATGCTCACTGGGCGACAGAAAGACTATCGGTCGACCGGTCCAGTCGACCGATGAAATTTCCGGTTGACCGATAAATTTTCCGGTCGACCGACGAGTGCTTTTTCTGCTTCCAACGGCTAGTTTTCTGACCGTTGCCTTGGGGCTGTTTTATCTTTTGCTCTGTTGTTTTGGCTGAGCTTTGAGTGGGTATATATACCCCATTTCTGATGTCTTTTCAAGTTAATCAAGAAGTTTTTAAACAAGGATTTTAAAAAGGGTTTAAGCTTGTTTAAGCTTGTTTAAGGGTTTGGTTGAAAGCAGTGTTTTGTTTTACAAATGGAGAAGATCATCTATAGTGTTTAAATTTCATTTCAATCCTCCTCTCCAACTTGATTTTCAGAGAAGAATTCCTAAACTCTATTTCTAGCAATTTATTGTTTTATTCATAATTTCTACATGCTAGTTTCATATTGAGTTTAGATTTGATTTTTTCTCATTGTTACACACACCCACATTGAGCTTTTAGTATTTACATACATAGTATAGTTGGGTGGTGAGAGTTTATAACTTTGAGTTGTGCTTAATTGTGTTCTCATCTATTGTAGAGAACAAATTTTATATTTGTTACATAATGAGTGTAGTAAAGTTTTCGGTGAGCTAGAAAACCGAGTGTGTAGTTCCTAGAGGAGAGGAACGGAGACGTAAGTCGAGGGGACTGAACTCCGTGAAGAAAATTGTGAGGAGTGACGTTGTTCGGTGAACATTGAAAACCGACACTGTGAGGTGTGTAGAAGTTCCGGCTTCCAAACCGGATTGTGATAGTGGATTTCTCCCCGGGAGAGGGGAGCGGAGACGTAGGACGGAAGGTCCGAACTCCGTGATCATATCTTGTGTTTGAGTGTGCTTTGGCGTTTATTCATACTTGTGTTTATATTTCTTGTCGCCATTGTCATTAGCTCATTATTTATATGATCCACTATCTAGTTCATATTGTTTACCCTTGTGTTAGTTTGTATATCCTTGCACATATCTTATTGTATATCTCCTTGTTAGGATATATTATCTTGTGCTAGTTTATATATCCTTGCATATATATTTCATCATATAGGATATATCACTTTGTGTATATTGCATTTTCTTGCTCATAAGTAATTATATATCTTCTTGCAAGAATATACTTGTTAATTAATTTTAATTGGCATTTTATCGGATTAGATTAGCATAAGACCCTAATCACCCCCCCTCTAGGGTCCAACACACTCATCTCAAGATTTAAATATGATGTCGTGTCACAACTTAAATTGATATCGTATCCAACCTATACAGGTATAGGTATCAACTCTCAAGGTCTGAACTGAGGTAGTGGCTGTCCAACACATGGACTACATACACGA
>BQKN01063729.1:311470-329684 GCA_022839385.1 Asparagus kiusianus
AGGGTTTGAGGGAGAAGGGAGAGGGGCTAGGGTTTCTGGGGAGAACTGGTGAAATGAAGTGTTTTCGGGTGTAAAAATATATATGAGCCAACAAAACCCGACCCGAACCCCAGCAAACCCGACCCAAAAACCCCAGAAAAACGCCTATGAGTCGACCCATAACATGTTATGAGTCGACTCATAAATCATGGGTCGACTCATAAATTATGAGTCGACTCAGCAGAATGAAAATGGGAACATGACTCGATATCATGAGTCGACTCATGACAGTCATGGGTCGACTCAACCTGATGAGTCGACTCATGAAGAGTTATGGGTCGACTCATGAGCTGGAAATTGCATACTACGATATCTTTTGCACATAACTTGCAAATTTACAATTCAACCTCATACATGGAGCGTAAACACATCTTCATAAGCTCAAATACTAGCTTCCATGCATGACCATGCAATAAAGATATATGTTATATATTAAATATTATGTCTCACTAATATTCACATATATGAATCATCAAAATCAACGGGGTCTTACATTCTTCCCCCCTTAAAAGAATTTCGTCCTCGAAATTCAGGAATCATATCTAACTCGCAATAATGCTTTAAAAGCACAACAAGGGTCTAATCCAACCCGCACACATACTCATTTCACAAATATCAATCACTAAAATAAACATATAGTGACATTTATACTTAACGATCTACAATGGTAATATTCCTATTCGACCCCTAATCTAACGGAACTAGTACGTCGGGTGAAAAATCCAAACAAGGAACCCCCCATGTATATACCATGTGTTCCGTAAGATTAGGAATTAGATAAAAATACCATCATTCTAGCGTTAAGTATAGGTGTCAAGGTATTCATATAAATATACAAGTAGGAATTCACGTCATAAATACTTTAGTTAATTTACCTGCTCAAATAAGTGTGGGTAGTCGCGTCGCATGTCCTCCTCGCGCTCCCAAGAAGCTTCCTCCACTCCACTTCAGTTCCACTGAACTTTCACCAATGGAATCACCTTGTTTCTGAGTCTCTTGTCTTCTCTAGCAAGAATAGATACTGGGATCTCGATAGTAGTCAAATCATCCCGAAGTTCAATCTCCGGTGCATCCATCACTCGCTGCCGCTCCTCATCATGCAAGTGCTTCTTGAGCATAGAAATATGAAACACGTTGTGTACACTAGACATAGAAGCTGGAAGATCTAGTCCGTAAGACACAGCTCCAATGCACTCCAAAATCCGGAATGGTCTAATATATCTCGGTGCAAGCTTCCCTCGCCTCCCGAATCGCTGTACGCCTTTCATAGGTGATACCTTCAGCATAACCAAATCCCCAATCTAAAACTCGAGGGTCTTCGTCTCTTGTCTGCATAGCTCTTCTGTCGACTCTGAGCGGCTAGAATCCGCTCCCTGATCAAGGCTACCTTCTCAGTAGTCTACCTCACTAGCTCTGGCCCAAGCATCAAGCTGTCCTCCGGCTCAGCCCAACATATCGGTGATCTACAAGGTCTCCCATACAGTGCTTCATACGGTGCCATACCGATCGTCGCTTGATAACTGTTGTTATAAGCGAACTCTACTAGTGGAATATGATCCTCCCAACTGCCTTGGAAGTCAATGACACATGCCCGTAACATGTCCTCCAACACCTGATTCTCCCATTCCATCTGGCCATCCATCTGGGGGTGGAATACACTGCTATAAGACAGTGTGCTACCAAATGAGTCCTGGAAACTCCTCCAAAAATGTGAAGTGAAAACCGATCCTCGATCCGACACGATCGTGTCTGGGACTCCGTGGAGTCGAACTATCTCCCGAATGAAGATCCTCGCATAAGCCTCGGCTGTATAAGTGGTCCTCACTGGAATAAAATGTGCTGACTTCGTCAACCGGTCCACTATCACCCAAACTGAATCATTCCCCTTCTTCGACTTCGGCAACCCCACAATGAAATCCATGGAAATATCTGCCCACTTCCACTCCGGAATAGGCAAAGGCTGAAGGGTCCCTGCGGGTCTCTGATGCTCTGCCTTTACCTGTTGACAAGTAAAACATCTAGCCACATAATCTGAAATCTCTCTCTGCATACCACTCCACCAGAATTGCCTCTTCAGATCCTTGTACATCTTGGTAGTCCCTGGATGTACTGTGTACCGAGTACGATGTGCCTCATCAAATAACTCCCTCTTCAACTCTGTACTGGCTGGCATAACCAGCCTACCCTTCATCCGTAGGCCTCCATCTGCTCTAACGGTCCAATCCGTCTTAGGCTCTTTGGAAATCTCCCCCTTACGGGTTTGAATCCAAGAATCCTCCAACTGTGCTCTGACAACCCTGTCACTCCAAGATGGCTGCACTGACATAGCTCCCAAGAATGCACTGGTTCCTCCAATCTCGGGTCTAAAATCAAACTGGCTAAGGGTGGTAGGATCTCTGTACAAAGAACACCTCAAAGCCGCAACCCGATGTCGACGCTTCCTACTCAAAGCATCTGCTACGACGTTCGCCTTCCTTGGGTGATACTGAATCGCGAACTCGTAGTCCTTGATAAACTCAATCCACCTCCTCTGCCTCTAATTGAGTTCCTTCTGAGAAAAGAGATACTTCAGACTCTGATGGTCTATGAACAGCTCAAACTGTACTCCATACAAGTAGTGTCTCCATGACTTCAGTGCAAACACCACTGCTGCTAACTCCAAGTCATGAGTCGGGTGTAGTTCTGCTCATGCACCCTCAACTGCCATGAGATATAGGCTACTACCCTCTGAGTCTGCATCAATACGCCTCCTAAGCCCGCCAATGATGCATCCGTATACACCACGAATGTCCTGTCGCTGCTCGGAATAGTCAGAACTGGCGCTGTAGTCAGCTTAGCCTTCAGAAGATCAAAGGCTTTCTGACACTCCATGCTCCATGTGAACTGTACACCCTTCTTCGTAAGGTGTGTAATCGGCGTCACAATCTTCGAGAAGTCCTGAATGAACTTCCTGTAATAGCCAGCTAGACCCAAAAAGCTACGAATCTCGGTAACCGTCTTTGGCGGCTCCCAATCGAGAACTGCCGAGACCTTAGCTGGGTCCACTGCTATACCCTTTCTACTGATAACGTGGCCAAGAAATCTGACTTCTGAAAGCCAAAACTCACACTTGCTGAACTTAGCATACAACTAGTGTTCCTGAAGGGTCCTCAACGCCGTTCGTAGATGCTCCTCATGCTCTGCCTCTGATCTCAAGTAAATGAGAATATCATCGATGAAAACGATCACAAACTGATCTAAGAAGGGACAAAAAACCCGGTTCATCAAATCCATGAATACTACGGGTGCATTGGTCAACCCAAATGGCATGACCAAGAACTCAAAGGATGCATATCGAGTAAGAAAAGCGGTCTTAGGAATATCCATCTCCCGAACCCACAGCTGATGATAGCCAGATGAAGATCAATCTTCAAGAAATACTGCACTCCTTGCAGCTGGTCAAACAAGTCATTAATCTTAGGTAGTGGGTACCTATTCCAGATTGTGACCTTGTTCAACTCTCTATAGTCTATGCATAATCTCATACTACCATCCTTCTTCTTCACGAAGAGGACTGGCGCGCCCCACGGAGAATGACTCCGGCGAATAAAACCCTGAGCTAACAGCTCGTCCAATTGGGTCTGCAGCTCTCTCATCTCAGCTGGTGCCATGCGATAGGGTGCGCGGGATATCGGGGCTGTGCCTGGCTGCAACTCAATACAGAACTCGACCTCTCTCACAGGAGGTAACCCAGGTATGTCCTGAAAGACATCCTGATAATCTGAGACAACTCTAGTCTCCAATAGCTTGGCCCCCTGATCTCGTCGCATCACCTCCTTGATGTATGCCAGAAATGACTCCGCAAATAGGTTGCCCTGAGAGGTGGCTACAATCATCTCGGACCCATCGGATGCTCGCAACTTGACTGTCTTCGCAAAGCAGTCAATACTAATATGGTAGGAAGACAACCAATCCATACCAAGGATGACATCGAACTCGGACATATGCAACACTATCAAGTCCACTATGAACTCCGACTCGTCTAGACTGACGGTACACCTCCTACAAACGCTCTCCAGAAGCGATACCTCACCTAAAGGGGTGGAAACAGATAGAGGGGTGTCTAGGGGCTGAGCTACAAGCTAGAGTCTAGTCATAAATGCATGCGAGATGAATGAATGCGTAGCTCCCGAATCGAAAAGAATACGGGTGGGAAGAGAGTTCACAAAGAACGTACCCTCCACTACAGCTCCGCTAGCTCCATGATCACGAGGAACTACCGCATATACTCTGCCCGTGGCTGAAGACTGCTCTGCTGATGGTGCTGGAGCATAGGGGATAATCTGTCCCTGAGAAACATCCTGAACTGCCCGAATCTGTCCCTCAGTCCTCTGGGCTGCTGGTGGTGCCTCGAGGCTGATCTGCTGGCCCTGACCTCTGACTTGCTGGCGCTACTGCTGCTGCTGGTTCGGGCCCTTGCCCTGCTGAGCTCCTGCTGGTGCACTACGACACTCTGATGCCTTGTGCCCGACCTTATGACAGTTATAACAAGATCCCTGAAACTTGAGCTGCTGATGCGCTCTCTGATCCTGCTAGGGTCCCCTCTTATAAGGACCCTGATGCTGCTGCTGGTGTCCAGAAAAGCCTCTCTTGTTCTTGCCCTTGTCACTGTCCTGTCCTATCTTGGTCTTCCCCTCCTTGTCCTTCTGGAACATAGTGGTCTCAATCTCCTGAGAAGTGGCAGCCTCAGCCACCTCCCTGACTGAATAAAATCTCCTCGACACGAGGTACCGTCGGAGATTAGGGCAAAGCCCAGCCAAGAACATCTGAGCCTGATGCTCTCCTGTCTGCCACATGCCCGTGAAGTGCAATAGCTCCATGAACCGGCTCTCAAAATCAGCCACTGACATGTCTCCCTGAGTCAATCGGGACAACTCAAGCTCCTTCCCAGTCCGTGCTGCAGAAGAAATATACTGCCCATCGAAGAAGTACATAAAGTCCTCCCATGTGAGGGTCATCCTCTGCTCTGGTGTGAACTGGAGTCGGTACCACCTCCCGGCATCTCCCTTCAGGCTATAGGATGCCAGCCTCTGCTTCTGAACTGAGTCTACACCGAGTATATCGAGAATGTTGCTCACATCCTCCTTCCACTTGTGGGCAGCAAGAGGGTCTGGTGACCCCTGGAACTCCGGTGCCCTCATCTTCTGGTACCTCTCCACCATACGGAGCCAAGTCTCCTGCTCCGTGGCCCTGTCAGGTACAGCTAAAGGAATGGCTACAGGCGTGGTCTCTGGGGGTCTCTCTCTAACAAGAATGGCCGGTATCCCCTGCTGCTGAGCTACTGGTGGCGGTGTCGGTGGTGTTATATGAGTCATCACCAACTCCTCGATAGCTGTCATCCGAGCGATAAGAGGGGCCATAAGGTCCACCAGATACTGAGGAGCCTGCTGCGGCTCGGGTGGAGTCTGCTGGGGCTCGGACTGAGCTGGCTGATGGGACTCTGTCCGACTAGCTCTCCTGGTACGGGGTCTACCTCGTCCTGCCATCTCCCTCCTGATGGTAAAAAAAATAAAATTCATGAGTCAAAATAGACCTTTATAAATAGCGTATCGTATTGAAATTTTCACAACATATATCATTCACACAAATACTTTGAATCTATATAAAATAGCTGTCATAATAATAAAAAAAATTCTCAACTTTTTGAGATATACGCATATATCGTTCTCACTCATACTAGGAAATCCTTTCGGACTCTATACATGAATCCTAAGAAACTCTATCCTAGCTCTATGACTCGACACAGGATGATCCTAAGGATACTAGAACTAGAGCTCTGATACCAACTGTGACGCCCCTGGGTTCACACAAGGCTGCAGTCCCAGGTGAAACCAAGGATGTCAAACCTGTCATGCACCACACTGTGCAATAACATGTTTCACCATCACAATTCTATCACTCTAGTAGATTCAATAACAGGTGTAGGTGCAAAAGCAAGTAAAAGATAATACAAAAGATAACTAATGAAATGATAGAGATCAAAATAATATTTTATCATCCAACATACAGAAAGTACACAGAGAATGTCTGAAATGAATAAACTGGAGTTCTTAATAAGTCTCAAATACAACAAGTCTGAGAGAAGGAAATAAGGCATACAGCCTTTACAACATCTATAAAATAGTCCTCAAATGTCTAACATCAACTACAGTGGAGCCCAAAGAAAATAATACATAGCTAGAAGGTACAGCTGAACACTAAGGTGATCCGCTGTCAACCTGCGACTCTCCGTGCTTCTGGCTCGTGACCTGAAAGGGGGAGGGACAACGAGCGTCAAAGCGCTAGCGAGCAACATCACAACCAACCCCAAGGGATAGGGCTCATTGTATATGAAAATACAATAATACATAACAGCATTAAATCATCCATACAACAATAATGGGTCTTAGTACTTAGGGAAATACAACACGAGCATAAGTACGTCGAGCGAAATAATCCAAACAAGGAAACCCTCATGTATATACCTTGTATCTCAAATTGTAGATCCCTAAACACCAGGCCCGAGATATAACAGAGGAAATAATAAAAGAAGACCACTCATCTCAAGATTTAAATATGATGTCGTGTCACAACTTAAATTGATATCGTATCCAACCTATACAGGTATAGGTATCAACTCTCAAGGTCTGAACTGAGGTAGTGGCTGTCCAACACATGGACTACATACACGAGATGTCCAACACATGGACGAAATATAAGAACTGTCCAACACATAGCCTACATTTATGAGTGTCCAACACATGGACTAAAATTGATGAGTGTCCAACACATGGACTAAGTATAATAGCTGCCCAACACATGGACTAGATAAGTTGGTTGAATTAAGTACATATACTCAGGTTTCTAACATGTCGTGGTACACGAAACTAAACTCATGTCTGTATTTCACCTCACATGGTAACATATGAATTCTGTCTACAGGTATATATATGTACAGCATGTGATTAAACAGAAATACAAAGAAAACAGGAAAAACTCAGATGAGTCGACTCATGCTCATTTATGAGTCGACTCATGCCTCATGGGTCGACTCGTATGTTGATGAGTCGACTGAGCAGAACGTAAATGACAACAAGAAACGACTTCGTGAGTCGACTCATGATTTTTATGAGTCGACTTATGACTTATGGGTCGACTCGTATACTGACGAGTCGACTCAACAGAAGCAAAAAGGAAACATCACAACACTTCGTGAGTCGACTCATGACAGTCATGAGTTGACTCAACCTGATGAGTCGACTCATGATGAGTCGTGAGTCGACTCACGGGCTGAAATCTGCATATATCAAACTAAACTTGATCTAATCGTTCCCCATCTCGATTTTTCTGATATACAATACATCTAACCTTTAATTCTAGACTATTATACAGTAAGAAAAACACATCTATCATGAGAAACGATTTCTTATAGGTTAGATCTAACATTTAATCCCTATTCATGAAAGAAAACATTTAATCGATATAAAAACTCATATTTTTATTATTTAAATAAAAATTCTAGATCTGGGTTTTCATTAAAAACTTGTTGGTGGGGATTTAAAATCTGAACACATGATTTCTAGCATTCACCCTAACAAGAACATTGATTTATACTTGAAAATAAGTCCTAGGCTCAATAAAACTCATGAAAAACCATTATAAACTAATAAAAACGTGGGAGAGGGGTTTGGCGAGATGTTACTCGCCTTAGATGTGATGAAGAACAGATCCTTTCGCTGAAATCCTCACCAAGCCGTTGAAAAAGCCTTCGAAACACCCCAAAACCTCCAAGAACACCTAGGGTTTGAGGGAGAAGAGAGAGGGGCTAGGGTTTCTGGGGAGAACTGGTGAAAATGAAGTGTTTTCGAGTGTAAAAGTATATATATGAGTCAACAAAACCCGACCCGAACCCCAGCAAACTCGACCCAAAACCCTAGAAAAACGCCTATGAGTCGATCCATAACATGTTATGAGTCGACTCATGACTCATGGGTCGACTCATAAATTATGAGTCGACTCAGCAAAAAGAAAATGGGAACATGACTCGATATCATGAGTCGACTCAAGACAGTCATGGGTTGACTCAACCTGATGAGTCGACTCATGAAGAGTTATTGGTCGACTCATGAGCTGGAAATTGCATACTACGATTTCTTTTGCACATAACTTGCAAATTTGCAATTCAACCTCATACCTGGAGCGTAAACACATCCTCATAAGCTCAAATACTAGCTTCCATTCATGATCATGCAATAAAGATATATGTTATATATTAAATATTATGTCTCACTAATATTCACATATATGAATCATCAAAATCAATGGGGTCTTACATACCCACCTTTTGAAAACTTTAAGATACTAATAAATAGAGATGTTATACTAGATTAATGTGTTTATAACTCATAAATAGTAGACCAGTTTAGATTGAAGAAAACAATAACGATAAGATTATTAGACCATAGTTAAGTGCGCATATCACTATTCCTAGGTAATATAGTTTATATATGTAAATTTTTTTAGATAATCTATATAGTGGTTAAAAAGTTTTTGATTTAATATACTATGTTTTTATAAATTATATTTAATGTGAACCTACCATATAATTTTGTATGTGGTCATCATAAATTTAATATGTTTGATTGATTGACTATAAACATATATAAACCATAGATTACTTTACTTTCTCACATGAGCTAATATTTTATGCTTAATAATTTAAATTATTATTTTTAAATTTAATATAAAGATGAGCTCTAATAACATTTATTTATTTAACTACAATATAATACAATCTCAATTTCTATTTTTGCTGGAGATTTATTTCATAGTTAAGCATATCAAATTAGTAACTAAAATAATAATTAATTATGCTTAAATTAAAATGATTATAGTTTGGTCACTCACTATGAAGTTTTTATTAAGATATATACATTAGTTTTTATAGCTATTTGCACTGCCCATGTATAATTTACAAATTACTCCTTAATTTGACATATTAAATTAGTTTTTCTTTGTTAAAATTTCTTCTTTGACTTTTAGACTCTATAATCACTATATCACCATTTTAGCGTAGAAAGGACCTCACTCTAAATAGCTTCAAGCCAATGTTTGAGTTGAACCGAAGTACATACTATTACTATGTGTATATATTTTTTAAGAAAATTATATCAACACTTTTTAAGTAGAAGAGAATATTCTAACCTCTGATATTATAAAAACTAAATATAGCCAATTGAGTGATTAGCAAAAGAGAACTCACATCAGAAAAGTGTGAATAATAAGATAAAAAGGAAATGTAATGATATTGCCAATAATACTACAAACAAGAAACTACAATGTAAATTTAATATATTTTGTGGAAACCAACTACTAACTACAAGCATTGAGGTTTCTATATATATACTTTATAATTTATTTAAAAATGTCATATATAGTAATATCGCTGTAATAATATTGTTATTAGGAAAAATTCTTCATGAATTAATATGTTCGTTATGATATATAAGCTATGCACTCCAAATTCTTGTGTCTTTTATAGAGTTAAAAATTTGAATATGAGCCCCTAACATATTGCTCTCACAACAGCAAAATCCACTTAGCAGATATGGATATTCCAGATGAGTTATGTATCCTATATACAATATAATTTTTCTAGGTAAGTGAGTTATAATAACATTTTTTATTCGCATCGTTTAGGGTAAGATTTGATAGAGATCTTGTATCAAAGAAAAAAAATTATATTTAGAGCACGTAGCGAAATATATCATAACCTTTCTGTTAATTTTGTAAGAAAATAATTCTTCATACTTTCAGTTTTATTTCTATGATATAGAGAATAAGCTATAAAATTGAATGAGAATATTATATAATATAAATATGAGTGAAACAATAACTAAAAGTTAATGTGAATATGAGTCAAACAATAACTAAAAGTTTAATGGACATATTGCAAGTAAATTCATATGCAAAATTCTTTTACGAATTGAATGATCACCCATCTTTTGAAGACTTCAAGATACTAATAAATAGAGATATTGCATTAGATTAATGTGTTTATAACTCACAAATAGTAGATCACGTGGCCATAGTCAGGGTTGAAGGAAATAATAATAATATTTTATTTAAGAAAGAGATTATTGAGTTGATGATCAATCCCAAAATAAAACTTTATTTTCTTTTTTTATTTTTACTCTATTGTTATCAATTTAAATAATTATGATATTCAACCATGTGTATTGCACGTGTATCTCAACTAGTAGAAATAAATGTAGGATTTGAGTTTGAGAGGATCTTTACTTCTCAAAGGTAGAACATTCATGATATTTATGGATTTCGGGTCCTACAATATTTAAAAATTATAAAATTTTATAGAAAAATATCAAATATTTAGAAAAAATCTATTTACCTTTTTTCATTATTTTATTTATTTGAAATAGAGTACATTATAAAATACAAGTGTATTAGCATGTGCAACTAATACTAAAACATACAAGTAATATTGAATTTCAAATTGAACCCTATTATTTAATTATGTTGAAATCATTTAATGTTTACCTATAGGATTTCTATTAAAAAATTGCATGTATGTAATGCTCATGATAGAAAACAAAAGAATCTTTAAAAAAGTATGTATACCTTTTATATATGCATCTAAAAAATTGTTATTGTATACTTCACGTTAATATGAGGAATGGTATTGAGCTTAAAATTCATAATAATAGTTTTATGGGGATTTAGCATAAGTAGATCTAAACAAAATAAAATTTGTTTCATTTATTTTTTAGTTTCTCGATTATAACATGAGGTTATACTACCTTTAGATTAATAAAAAAAACTTATTATTAATAAAAAAATCATCTAATTTTTATAATTTTACTGGTATAATTATAATTATGAAAAATTAGTTCTTAATTAAATCATATATTGTATGCGTGTTAAATAGGGCTCTTATTATAAAATATGTTACTATATTGTTTACATTGCAGTATACCTTATGTTGCATTTTTTTTCAATTATATGATTTGGAAAGAATTGTTTATGAAATTTTAAATTTGAAAAGAGGAACATGGAACTCACACAATAAATGAGAATAAGATAGATAAATATATGAAAGTAATAAAACTTTCTAGAGAGGTGGGTCTCACACAATATGTTGATGAATGACCACGTTATCCCCATTTTACTAAAATAACCTTTTATTCATTAAGAAATTGAAGGAATAATGATCCATTCCTCCATATTTGCATACCCTTCTAATATTTGTTTATAGAGTAGTATAGATTGTCTTATTTTATTTAATACAAAGTCAATTATTATTGGGGGTTCATACATCATTGTTCAATTTTTATCACTTTTTTTTACAAGCAAACAATAAGTTTTAGATTCTTTTTTTTAAACCTAACTTTCTACTTCACTATCATGCAAACCAAAAATAAAATTAAAAATTTTGAAATTTGGGGATTTGTTACATTTATTTTTTTTGAAGTAAAAAACAAGGGATATAGCCTGTTCATTAAATTAAAATAAGTATCTTTACAAAAGAAGGATACAAACTGTATCCAAAAGAAAAAAATTGGTAGATAGAAAACTTAATTTCTCAAAACTAGCAATGTATAACTTCTTCTGCTAAACATCCATGAAGGTGAGGAGCGGTCCTTGACGTTATTCACCATTGACATGAATATAAAAGAGAACCAAAGCTAGTCATACATATAGTATAGAGAAATTAAATTTTCTATAAACCAATTATATACCAAAAACAAAACCAAAAAGAAACACTACATAAATAACCAAAAACAAACTGTTATTGTTAACCACTGCTCCTCGGGATAGGTTTGGCTTCGAAAGCTCCTGCTAACTTAAAAGCATCATTTCTTCTTCCAGAACCTGCCCATTCATATATAGCAGCAATAGATGTATTAATGATAGTTTGAATAGAGAAAGATATGTCCTAAAAACTAACTTATTTTCTTGAAGTCCAAAGAACCCAACAAATTGATGAAAAAATTGTGCGCCATATGAGATTGTCTTTTTTGTGCAGAGATTCAAGTGCTAGCATAAGACCATCAGAAGAAGTTGGCCAAATGAAAGGTGAGAAGTAGTCACTGAAATGCTTCCAAACTTTTGTTGATGTATCACATGAAAAGAATAAATGATCTCTAGTTTCAGAATGCATACCACATAGAGTGCATATAGGGTCCCCTCGCCAACCTTTCTTCATGAGATTATCCTTGGTATGCAAGTGATTCATAGATAACAGCCATATGAAAAGATGAATCTTGCTTGATACAATAGGATTCCATACAACTTTATAGAATGCTAACATAACACCTCTAGAGTTTAGGAAATCATAAAAAGATTTGACAGAGAAAGAGCCAGTTGATGTGAGGGACCATTTAGGTATATCAACTTGGTTCGAAACTCTTTAAAAACCAATAAGATTCATGAGATCAGGTTTGGCAGAGAGAGATGCTGCTGAGATGCTTCGCTTCAACAGAGGATGCCAATGCCATATATTATTATAGAAGTTTCCTTGACTACAAATAGTAACATTAGTAAATAAGGCAAGACTGTATAAAGATGGATATAAGCTTGATAAAGAGTTATTTCCAATCCATCTATCCTCCCAAAACCTGATATGTTCACCTAATCCTAGAGACCATGATATAAGATTGAGAAAAGCTTCTTTATTGGAAATAATATCATTCCAAACCAAGGAATTATTAACAGAACAGTTAGATAATTGGATAGAAGAGACTTTTCTGACATATAGATGATGAAGAAAAGCTCCTATGAAAAAATCTCTATCAAAACATTTCCAAAGCCACTTTGACAGAAGAGAGATATTAAAAAGTTTGAGATCTTTCACTCCCAATCCTCCTTCTGATTTACTCAGGCAAACCCTCTTTCAGTTAACTAGGCATTTGAAAGGTTTAGATTCACTTTTAGATGTCCAGAGGAAAATTTTCCGTATCTTGTCTACTTCTTTGATCAACCACCATGGAAGCTTATAAAAAGACATATAATACAATAGAATAGAGGAGGGAACTGAATTTAACAAGACAAGTCTACCTCCAAAAGATAAGTAATTTTTTCTCCAAGAATTTAGTCTTCTATGCAAATTATCCAATAAAGGTTGCCAGTCAATTTTGGACAATTTGCCACCCTTCAAAGGTAAGCCTAGATATTTGATAGGAAGTTTATCCAATTTGCAATTGAGGCATGATGCTAGATATAGCCCTCTGTTCTGTAGACTACCAAAAGAAATTAGGGATGACTTTGAGTAGTTAATGGCCAGGCTTGATATATCTTCAAAAATGTATAAAATAGTGTTTCCGTCGAAAGCTGCCTTAGTCATTGATTTCATTAAACTTTAAGCGTTACAAATGAATTCAAATAACAAAAGAATAAAAGGTTACAACTTTCTTGAAAATAAACACAAGATCCGTTTATCGGCCATTGCTTGCGTGGATTCTTTGCCGGTGCCGGGGTTAATCCGTGGACGACCGTGAATAAGATCCGATTGTAGAAAAATTCGGCAGAGCTTCATCTTGATTGAGGAAGTTTTCTGGTTTGAAGCGCTGAGATCGACAAAGCAAAATCAGGGTTCTTCTCAAGATTAAGATCAAGCCTAATCTTGAGGAACGGACGTACGGGCTTCGGATCCTTCGAACGGCTTCTCCTTTGCTTGGAAGTTCGACGGGATCTCGTTGACCTTCGCTGAAATTTCGTGCTCCTTCACTCTTCAATCCAGCAGCACCTCGTCCTCTTGATAAAATTCCAGATCCCCAAAATGGAGGCCTTTGGCTCGTATTTATAGGCCCCGGATGCGGTTATTTTGGATGAGAACAAGTGATTTGGCTCTATCTTCAGTTAACAACAGCCTAACCATGTTTGAGGATGATATCAAGTCAGTTAGGAACCCTTGGAACAGATAAATCCTGTGAAAACCGTCAAAACACGTTTCAGGTTCCGGACTGCACGCTGCGGGTCGGATCAGTCCGACCTGCGCTTGCGCAGGTCGGATCAGATCCGACCTGCACTTGTGCAGGTCGGATTGATCCGACCCGCACTTGTACGGGTCAAATTGATCCGACCTGCACTTGTGCAGGTCGGATTGATGCAGGTCGGATTGATCCGACTCGCATTTGTGCAGGTCGGATTGATCCGACCCGCGCTTGTGCAGGTCAGTTTATTCCGTCTTGCGCTCGCGCAGTTTTGCCGACTTATTCTTTTATGTTTCTTTTCTTCCGAGATTTGCTCTTTTCGGGTGTTTGGCCGATTTGTTGACTTGTATGCTTCGCCGCAAGACCGATCGTCGAACGCGCTTTAGATAATATACGCGTGTTGATCGATGCGTGCGGACTAATTGGCGTGCGCGTGTTGACCGACGCGCACGGCTGGTTGACGTGCACGCGTTTAACCGACACGTACGAGATTATTTGACGTACGCGCGTTGACTGGCGCACACGAGCTGATTTGACATATGCGCGTTGACCGACGCGCACGAGCTGTTTAGGTGAATCTTCTTAACACGCTAATTCATTGCTTCGAGTTTCGTGCGAGATTTTATAGACAGTTTTAGATGCCTACAGATACCCCCTCCAAAGTGTTTCAGCCTCATTCTTTTATAGAGGAGTCTGAAACGCTTTGGATATGATGGATCCCCACCTTCAGTCAGTGTTAAGGGACCTACATATGATTTTGATTCTTGACTTCTCCATATTTTAGCATATTCTGTGTTTTGTCGAATAGCTAAGATTCTCCCGGTACTGTGTTTGTCGTCTGACCGTTATTGAAGCCTTGAACCGAAATTGGTGAGTAGACTTTAACTCGTGTTATTGAATTAACTTTTGGATTAATTATCTGCATCACAACGCGCTGACAGGCGTTGACCTAGAGCTACGCGTTGCTTCGCTTTGACTTTAGGGTTTCGAATCGATCGACGTTGGCTCTTCATCATAACACGTTGACCGGTGTTGACCTAGGGTTACGCGTTGACCAGCATTGACCTAGGGTTACGCGTTGACCGACGTCAACCTAGGGTTTCAAATCAATCGGTGTTGACTCTGCATTGCAACGCGTTGACCGGCGTTGACTTTTATCGTAACGCGTTGACCGGCGTTGAATTTTGTCGCAACGCGTTGACCGGCGTTGACCTAGGGCTACGCGTTGACTGGCATTGACCTTAGGGTTTCGAATAAATCGGTGTTGACTCTTCATCACAATGCGTTGACCGGTGTTAAATTTTATCACAACGCGTTGACCGGCGTTGACCTAGGGCTACACGTTGACCGACGTTGACCTTATGGTTTCGCGTTAACCTGAGGAGAACCAGTTTATACTCGTGTACTGCTGGGAGTTTCGGGAATCAGTTTAACCTCATGTACCCGTCGGAGGTTGCCAGGTTATCCTTAAGAATTATTATATGTAATAATCTCCAGGAACTTCCTGTCAAAATGGGAAACAGTTTAGACTCATGTACCCGTTGGAGTTTGGATTTCGAATATTCCGATAATAGACGAAGATGTCGCGAAATCACCTAAAATATAAGATTAGTCCCGAATATTTCGGAAATAGGCGAAAATATTGCGAAATTATTCGGGAGATAGAATTGAACTCCGAACATTCCAAAAACGAATGAAAATGCCACGAAATTATCCGAACTTCAAAATTGGTCCCGAATATTTTGAAAATAGGCAAAAAATCACGAAATCACTAAAATATAAAATTGGGTCTCGAACATTCTGAAAATAGGCGAAAATATCGCGAAATTATTTGGGCGATAGAATTGAACTCCGAACATTCCAAATACGAATGAAAATGCCGTCAAATCATCCGGGAGGTGAAATTGAACTCTGAACATTCAAAATATGAGCGAAAATACCGTGAAATTATCTGGGAGATGAGGTTAGACTCCGAAAATTTCGAAAACGGACAAAATCAGACGAAAATACAGCAAAACGGGCACCAAACTGGGTCTGACCCGCGTTCACGCAGGTCAGATAGATCCGACCCATGTGATCGCGGGTCGGATTAATCCGACCCGCGAGCACGTGGGTCGGACATGAATCCGACCCACGGAACGCGGGTCGGAAGGGGTGGAAAAGGGATAAAAATCCCGATTTTTTTTCGTTTCTTTTTCTTCCTTCTTCAAGTTCGGTCCCGGGCTTCTTCTTCCCCCTTTTATTTTCGGTTTCTTCTTTCTCCTTGAGTTCTAAACCTCCAAGAGCTTCTCCACACCAAGAACTCCAACTCAAGAAAAATTTCCCTCTTTAAGTTCCATATTTCCTCTTTCCTCTTTGAACTCTCCACAACCGACCAAGCTTGTGAGGGTTTCGACGATTTTTGTGATTTGGATCTAAGCATCAACAAGCTTCTTCTCCTCTTCAAGTTTCAGAACTTGGGTAAGTATTCTTTTCATGGCTTCTATTCCCTTGCTTTGATTCTAGTTAGCTTCTCATGCTTTGATTCAATGTTTGAAACCCTAGTTCTTGGATTTGGGCAAAAAACCGAATTTTGATTGGGTTGTGTGATGGCCGGATATTTTGAGCTTGATTGTGTTCATAATTTCAGTCCTAGCTCTTTAATCTTGGAAGAAAACCGAGATTTGGGTATGGAGTTTGAGAAATTGGCTGAAATTTTGTTGTTTGAGCCCTTAACTGTACATGGCCGAAATTTTTTGTTGATTGTGTTCATGACTTGATAACTGTAGTCTCTCAACAATTCAATCTTAGAGGAAAACCGAATTTTAGAATTGGGGTTTTGTTGGTTGATGATATGGAGACTGTATATAACTAAACTTTGTAATCCTTGGTTGATGCTTGAGTTATTGGTCGTGAACGAGAACTGAATCAAATTCTCAATTCGGGGAAACACTGAGGTTTTTTTTTAATTCTCAACTTTGTGTGTTGTTGAAGTCAAACTCCGATCTCAGTTGAATGATGGCCAACTGGACCCCTTGTTGCACCTGTCCATGGCCGAGTTTGTACTTGGTTGTGGTTATATGCATATACTAAAACTCAATTGTATGTGACTGACTTTGTATGTGATTGAACTCATGTATATAGTCGAGCCTTTTCCTTCGGTTGATGCTTTGAATCTGATTTCGTGCATGTATTTGAATGAGAATTCCCTGAATTTGGTTGTACATGGCCGAACCTGGTATACGATTGAATTCGAAGTCGTACGTGGCTCGAGAACTTGAATCCAAACTTGTTATGCGGCCGAATTACTTGAATTCGAGCTTGTGTATGGTTCGAGCTTTGTATATGATTGAATTCGTGTATATGTGAATCCTGGTACATGATTGCATTCTTGTATGGTTCTGTAATGACCGTAAACTTCTAATACGGGTTTAAATAATTTTTTGGTATTTAAATATGAAATATTATTTTTCTAAAAGAGTATTTGTATTTTTTCCAATTTCTCTAGAATTTTCTACGATTTAAAAATACGATATTATGTTATTTTAATAAGTTTTGCTAATTATAAATTTAATTGTTTTGGTGAAATTTTTAAATAAATAGTTAATTATTCATCATTGTTATTGTTATTATTATTTTGATCGTAAATTTTAATATTTATTTTAAATAAATTTCATGATATTTTTTTTAAATTATTTAAAGGGGTATTTTTCCCTGTGTTTTTCCTTTCACCGGTGTTCACTCTGTATACCCCTCCGCCTTGTGTTTTCCCCCAGCTCTCAACCCACGTCCTCCCAACCACCCTATCCCGCACTCTCTCCCTCATTAAATTCTTCCGCCGTTTTTACTCTCTCTCCAATCTCTCTCAATCTATCTTTTTCTCTCTCTCACAGTGTACCCCCATCACTCACACGTCCTCTCTCTCTCTCATATCACTCACCAGCTCATTAATTATCATCTCTTTCTTCACTCTCTCTCTCTCCAATCACTCACTCTCTCGTACACACCCACATCCCTCACTCCCTCTCTCTTCATCTCTCTCTTTATCTCACTCTCTCTCATCATCTTCACCACCATTAAATCCTCCTCCTTCATCTTCCCCAACAACCAATCACCGCACGCGCGCCCAGCCTCCTTACCGCCACCAACTCCCAGCCTATCGCCGCTACCCTCTGACCACGACATCCTCCTCCAAGCTCAGGCCAAGTCCCTCAGCACCACCACGTCTC
>BQKN01063729.1:329694-372941 GCA_022839385.1 Asparagus kiusianus
CTATCTAGTGTATGACTCTGTACTTGGATGATTATTCTGATCGCTAGCTGTATGATCGACTTGTTACTTGGTTGATTTCTTGGATTATTCTGATTATTCTATTCTAATAGTAAATTATATTTAGATTATCAGTATTTCAATTGCATATTTCCATTTGTTATTATCATTATTGCATTGGTCGCACGACCGTTCTATTCTTCCTTTTGGGATCTTGCCGTGTGCCATGCACCCTGACGTACACCTGTTCTCTCTGGTGTACGTCAGACTTAAGAGGAAGAACAGGTTCGCCAGGAGCCAGAGGATTCGCAGCAGGAGTGCCTTGCAGACGTAGCAAAAGAAGAAGCCAAAGCTTAGTCATTCCTTTCAGTTTGTTTTGTAGCACTTTCATTTCCTTTCGTTCAGTATATATTTATATTCCCCAGTATTTCATTCAAATAGTTTTGTATAAGGGCGTGTTGACCCGAATATTATGTCTAGGATGATATTCAGTTGTGATATGTATATTTTCTGTTCTGAGTTGTTTATTATATTCTCGCTACTATGATCGGGGACCTGTGACTTCGCATCGTATTTATTTCCAGACGCTTAGCGTATTTGATTGAGAAGAAAAAGAAAAGAGGAAAAAAATGATAGTGTACATTTCTTCTCAATCTAATACGTAGCGGGCTTGTTCACGTTCCGATTCCCGGGTATTTTTGGGAAGCGGGGCGTGACAGGTTCGAACCTGTACATGATTGAACTCGATGTGACTGAATCCAAACTTGTATGTGGTCGAAATAACTTGAATCCCAACTTGTATATAATCGAATAATTTGAATCCAAAGTTGTGTATGGCTCGAGAACCTTATATGTTTTGAATTCGGGCTACTCTTGTATATGATTGAGCCTTTGTATATGCCTTGAACTTGTATATGTGTAAGGCCGAGAATTGACTTGGATCCAAATTTGCATATAAGCTTGGTTTGAATTTCTTGGAAGTTTAGTTTCGAATCCTTGTCAACATTAAGTCCTTAGGGTATTTGGTTGTGTAGATGACTTAATAACGCTCAATTCTTGTTCATACTCATGTATATATGCATGTATGATTTCAAAACTTAAGTTAACAACCACGCTTAGACATAGACTTTAGGATTTTTGGCAAATCCCCAGCCTTCAACGAGTTTGATGTGCCTTTACCGATTATCGTTTGAATCGGGCTAGCATGTGAATTATTAAAACCCGTTTCACATGTAACGTTGCGCTAAGAGAGTTAATTCTCCTGGACTTGGTGCTATGATTTTGAATACATAGACTTCGCCATTTCTTACGGGAATATAGCACCCGGCAACGCGTGTTAGACGTTGACTTATCCCTACTTAGGCTTCGGGATAAAAGTCCCCAGACTCGTATTCTGGTGTCTTTTTCACTCGGTGAAACACTAAACCGGCAACGCGTGTTAGACATAGACTTTAGGATTTTTGGCAAACCCCAGCCTTCAACGGGTTTGATGTGCCTACTGATTACCGTTTGAATCGGGTTAGCATGTGAATTATTAAAACCCGTTTCACATGTAACGTTGCGCTAAGAGAGTTAATTCTCCTAGACTTGGTGCTATGATTTTGAATACATAGACTTCGCCATTTCTTATGGGAATATAGTACCCGACAACGCGTGTTAGACGCTGACTTATCCCTACTTAGGCTTCGGGATAAAAGTCCCTAAGGCAATAAAAATTGCCTTTAATCCTTATCAGAGAAGTTCAGAATGAAACCGCTAAAACGCCGCCCGAAATAGCAAAAAAAAAAAGGGAAAAACGCAGATATCTCCCAAACCGTAAGGAATTTGGCAAAACGGAAGAAGCGAACAAAAGCTTTAGGCTCAGTTCGGATGGTCCCGTCTCATCGAGATAGGCAATTTTCATATATAATTCGTCCAATTCCGACTTACGGTTTGAAAGTTACGGCCTATTCTTCGATCCAAGCTCTAGAGCTCGCCTAACGGCTTAAAGCTCGCCTGCAGACCCAAATCCTCCTGCAGACCCAAGTCTGCCTGCTCACCTGCAGTCCCAAATCCGCCTGCAGTCCCAAGTCTGCCTGCTCGCCTGCAATCCCAAGTCTGTCTGCTCGCCTGCAGTCTCAAATCCGCCTGCAGACCCAAGTCTGCCTGTTCACCTGCAGTCCCAAATCCGCCTACAGACCCAAGTCCGCCTGCTCGCCTGCAGTCCAAGGTCTGCCTGCTCGCCTACAGCCCCAAATCCGCCTGCAGACCTAAGTCTGTCTGCTCGCCTGCAGTCCCAAGTCTGCCTGCTCGCCAGCTCACTATCAACTGCCCACTTAGAGTATGGGAACAGGTACATCGGTGGTCAAATCCCACAAATCAAGAGAGAAATCCTGGCGCTCCTCACCTAGCAAGCAAGAATAAGGCGACTGATAGGACCCACTAAGTGGTCACACCCCCACAGCTAGGATGGCTGACAGGACCCCCCTAAGTGGTCACATTCCACAGCTAGAGCGGCTGGCTCCCTCACCTCCATCAGTGGTCAAATCCCACGAATCAAGGGATGACACATGTCATCCCTTGCCTATTAAAACCCATCTTCAGCCAGCGTGAAGAGGGGATTGGCTGTTGCATATTCTGCTGGCTAATCTCCCAAAGATCGAACCTTGGCTTTTGCTAAAGGCTCCCTCATTCAAAGAGACTCGTCAGAACCCTCTGACTTGAGGCTCTCGGGTGAACTCGAACCCACTTACACCGGACCTTCTATTGAGAACCGAAGCTCCAACAGCAGCTTCGATCAGATCGTCCAAGGGAAGCAGACTCGGCACGAGCACTGAGCGAAGCATCCTATCGCCACCGAGGAACCCATGTTAAACAAGGATGGCATTCCCTCCGCTTCTGTTGTAAACATTTGATTATTAGTTTGTAATAAGCTTTCGTATCAATACAAACGAAATTCCCTGTTTTCGGGAAATCAAAATTTACACCTACAGAAGATGGTGACCACAGTGGGAGTTTCCGTTCATTCAGATGAATTGGTGGTGGTGCAGTTTGACGAAGTTGCTGCAGGGACTACTGTTGAGTCCCTTGTAATCAAGTTCGAGGGGTACTTGCAATCATCCTCCACTAGCGGCAGTGCATCTCGCAAGTGCGGCAGAGTCGTGTGTATTGCCCAGCCCTAAGGGGCCGATGCAACCAAGCCTGAGGAATCTACCCAAGCCGAGGCAGGGGGTTCTTTTCCCCCAGAACCAGTTGAGGCCGAGCCGAGATTCGAGAATGCAGGTCTAGGGGCTGTTGAATAGGTCGATAAACAATCCTCGTAGACCCCTGTGCAAGAGGAGTCGACCATTCGTGTCAACGCAGACTACGCCTCTGCCATCGACATGAACGTTCCTCATTCAAAAAGATCCAAATAGCAGCGACGAAAAGCTCTCGCTCGTCTCGAGGCACAATCCCTCATCCCCCACGATAGCCTGAATTATTATTCGGGCTTGAGAGGAATCAACCTTTTGAGCCAGGTTCCCATTTTTGGCGAACCGCTCAAATCAGGCGAGCCTAGCAGTTTAGGCGAGCCTCACTCTGTGAGCAAGGTGCTCAATTTTGGCGAACCAAGGGCACCTGGCGAACTCTGCGGTTCAAGAGGGCTTCGTCAAACAAGCGGACTTCACCAAGCTCGCCTGACGGCCCAAGCTCGCCAGAAAGGCGAAGCAACAGCTCGTCAGACAGGCGCAGGCACACTGTACCAATCACACTTGACAGGCGAACCTCGTCAGCCTAAACCTCGCCAACACGCTCACGCCCAAATGGGGGTGGCCACCCTGGTTTCTTACACGGGTCTGACGTCCGTCTCTGACGACGACGACGACGACGATTGCTCAGTAGTGACAATGTCACAGACTTCTAGCTCAGTTCAGGTCGAGCACGCAAATTTGCACATGACCGACGTCCCTGATGAAATATCCAGGAGACTCGATGAGCAATAAGCAACCATCGACTCCCTGAAGGAGATGTTGGAGCAGCTCCTGAGCGAGAAGAAGAGGAAGAGAGAGAGGACTTCGCGGGCTTCACACGAATCCTTGAAGCACAAAGAGCGGGTGCCTACTGCTTCTCACTCCTCATCCGAGTCATCTAGAGGAGCGTCATCTTCGGGCCATAACCCAAGAGACAAGAGGTTTGACGATCTCCAAAGTCAACTCGATGCCTTGAAGCTCCAGAAGCATGCGAACAAGCTGGGGGTTGTCAGACCGTATCCAATTGAATGGGAGGCGGTCTCCTACCCGGCAAAGTTTGAGCCGCTGGACCTCGTGCAGTTCAATGGTAGGGGTTCTCCTACCCAGCACATCTACTACTTCCAGGCACAAACTGGACACATAGTGGGAAATGATCCCATTATGACTCGACTATTCATTGGTACCCTCAAGGGGGTAGCTTTTCAATGGTTTCGCAGATTAGAGCCTGGGTCCATCACCTGCTGGAAGGACATGGAAAGGCTCTTCATGGCCAGATTTTTTGACGATGACACAGAAGTATCTATGGCCACCCTGCTAACTGTGAAGCAGAGGAAGACAGAGTCTGTAAGCAACTTTGTCAAAAGATTCAGAAACCGATCGCTGCATTCCCGCAATCAAGTTTCCGAGGCCACACTCATCGAGATGTGCCGGAACAATCTCTCCATCAGCGTTCTGTCCAATATGGGCGCTGTTGAAGCTCGCTCATGGAAAGACTAACTCCGCCAAGGAGAACAAGTCGAGAGCATGCTCAAGCATATGGGTGACGAAGAGCCGTAGGAATTTCAAGGAGATGATGACCAAGATGCCTTGGTATTGGAGACCATTTCCTCATATCCTACGATTTCCCCCGTTAATCCTCTTCAATAGGACGGCGGGCCCACAAAACTATCAAGTTAACTGTTACCTTTGATAGTCATTTCGCCATCAGTCTTATTTGACTGGACGATGGATCTTTCAAAACTATCAAGTTAACTATTACCTCTGATAGTACCCTCCAAATCCCCCGTTGATCCTCTTCAATAGGACAGCAGGCCCACAAAGCTATCACGCTAACAATCACCTCTGATAGTCCTCCTACACTCCAACTGGTGCACGAGTTTAAACTGCTCCCTTACACTCTGACAAGTACACAAGTATAAACTGCTTCTTCTGATCCTCCAACTGGTATAAGAGGTTAAACTATTTCCTAAACTTCCGCTTCTCGAGCCAGGTTCCCAGTACGGGTGAACCGCTCAAATCAGCCAGCCTAACAATTTAGGCGAGCACCGCTTCTTGAGCCAGGTTCCCGGTACAGGCGAACCACTCAAATCAGGCGAGCCTAACAGTTTAGTTGAGTTCCACTTCTTGAGCCAGGTTCCCAGTTATGGCGAACCGCTTAAATCAGGCGAGCCTAACAGTTTAGGCGAGCTCTACTTCTTGAGCCAGGTTCCCAGTACGGGCGAACCGCTCAAATCAGGCGAGCCTAACAATTTAGGCGAGCTCCACTTCTTGAGCCAGGTTCCTAGTACAGGCGAACTGCTCAAATTAGCCAGCCTAACAGTTTAGGCGAGCGCCGCTTCTTGAGCCAGGTTCCCAGTACGGGCAAACCGCTCAAATCAGATAGCCTAATAGTTTAGGCGAGCGCCGCTTCTTGAGCCAGGTTCCCAGTACAGGCGAACCGCTCAAATCAGGCGAGCCTAACAGTTTAGGTGAGTTCCACTTCTTGAGCTAGGTTCCCGGTTATGGCGAACCACTCAAAATAGGCGAGACTAGCAGTTTAGTTGGGCTGCATGACCTCTCACTTGGTCAAACCTTCAGATAGTTAGGACCAAAGCCACAATCCCCCGCCAATCCTCTTCAATAGGATGGCGGGACCTCCAAATCTGTCACGTTAACAGTCATCTCTGACAAATCAACTTACCAGTCCTCTTCAATAGGATGGTAAGTCCACAGAGTTGCTCAAATCACAACAAACTCCTACTGTCATGTTAACACTACACATCTGACAAAATCAACTTACCAATCCTCTTCAAAAGGATGGTAGGTCCTCAAAGTCGCTTAGATCGGGACAATTCCTATCACGTTAACGATTACCTCTAATAGCTGACACTGTCATTCCCGTAAATGGTATTGTCCGATTAGTCGTCACACTCATACGTCCCTGAACGACCTGATCCTTTCCGAGCATTCTAATATCCTTAGAACAACTGATGGGTAGTAGCCTACCGTGCGATGGCTTCTATAACAATCAATCGTCACACTCATACATCCCTAAACGATTTAGTTCCCCCAGCATCGTCTTTCCCGCAAAAAGCGTTGTTGTTTAATAGTGGCCTACCATGTGATGTGCCGCTATTTCAGGGTTCGTCTTTGCCCCAAGAGAAGATAGATCAGGGTTCATCTTTGCCCCCTAGACTCCAACAGGTATACGAGTATAAACTGTTCCCTACTTTGACGGAAAGTTCATGGAGAAAACTCCTAAGGATAGCCCGCCACCCTCCGACTGGTATACGAGGTTAAACTGCTCTCTACGCTCTTAATCCAAACGCCTCGAAAGGCTAAGGATAGAGGAAAAATCTTAGCATTGAGCCTAAGAGAAACTCCTCAACAACTTACCATGCTATGGGCAAGAGCATGACTAGTCCAACTCAAACGGCAGTTGGTAAAGCCAAATCAAGTCCGTTGATAGCTGAGGGTTTGCTCAAAATCCTAGAAGGCGATCGTCAGCTGCGAGTGAAGAGGTCAACTTCACCGAGCTCGTTAGAGGGCTCCTCACTAGCAGGGATCACTTCACGAGTCTTCATATCCAAAGTATTCCAGACCCCATGCGGCCTGATTCAGGTCTGAAAACTTTAGAGGGGGTTTTGTAGGCAATAAAAATTACCTTTAATCCTTATCAGAGAAGTTCAGAATGAAACCGCTAAAACGCCGCCCGAAATAGCAAAAAAAAAAGGGAAAAACACAGATATCTCCCAAACCGTAAGGAATTTGGCAAAACGGAGGAAGCGAACCGAAGCCTTCGGCTCAGTTTAGATAGCCCCGTCTCGTCAAAATAGGTGATTTTCATATATAATTCGTCCAATTCCGACTTACGGTTTGAAAGTTACGGCATATTCTTCGATCCATGCTCTAGAGCTCGCCTAACGGCTTGAAGCTCGCCTGCAGACCTAAATCCGCCTGCAGACCCAAGTTTGCCTGCTCGCCTGCAGTCTCAAGTCTGCCTGCTCGCCTGCAGACCCAAATCCGCCTACAGACCCAAGTCTGCCTGCTTGCCTGCAGTCCCAAATCCGCCTGCAGTCCCAAGTCTGCCTACTCGCCTGCAATCCCAAGTCTGCCTACTCGCCTGCTCGCCTGCAATCCCAAATCCGCCTGCAGACCCAAGTCTGCCTGTTCGCCTGTAGTCCCAAATCCGCCTGCAGACCTAAGTCTGCCTGCTCGCCTGCAGTCCCAAATCCGCCTGCAGACCCAAGTCTGCCTGCTCGCCTGCAGTCCTAAGTCTGCCTGCTCGCCAGCTCACTGTCAACTTCCCACTTGGAGTATGGAAACAGGTACATCGGTGATCAAATCCCACAAATCAAGGGAGAAAGCCTGGCGCTCCTGACCTAGCAAGCAAGAATAGGGCGGCTGACAGGACCCACTAAGTGGTCACACCCCCACAGCTAGGATGGCTGACAGGACCCCCCTAAGTGGTCACATTCCATAGCTAGAGTGGCTGGCTCCCTCACCTCCATCAGTGGTCAAATCCCACGAATCAAGGGATGACACATGCCATCCCTTGCCTATTAAAACCCATCTTTAGCCAGCGTGAAGAGGCGATTGGCTGTTGCATATTCTGCTGGCTAATCTCCCAAAGGTCGAACCTTGGCTTTTGCTAAAGGCTCCCTCATTCGAAGAGACTCGTCAGAACCCTCCGACTTGAGGCTCTCGGGTGGACTCGAACCCACTTACACCGGACCTTCTACTGAGAATCAAAGCTCCAGCAGCGGCTTCGATCAGATCGTCCAAGGGAAGCAGACTCGGCACGAGCACCGAGCGAAGCATCCTATCGCCATCGAGGAACCCACGTTAAACAAGGAGGGCATTCCCTTCGCTTCTGTTATAAACATTTGATTATTAGTTTGTAATAAGCTTTCTTATCAATACAAACGAAATTCCCTGTTTCCGGGAAATCAAAATTTACACCTACAGTCCCCAGACTCGTATTCTGGTGTCTTTTTCACTCGGTGAAAGACTAAACCGGTAACGCGTGTTAGGCGTAGGCTTATCTCTATTTAGGAGTCGAGGTAAAATTCCCCGGGCATCAAGTGAGCGGATTTGAAGTTGAGAATTGTGTCTTTTCTCAGGGTAAAGACAAACCAGATGTTGGAGCGGAAGAATTTTATATTCTTGGCCCCAGGTCTTGTTTAGGGTAAAGACGAACCCAAAAATGAAAGAGGAAGAATTTTATATTCTATCTTTCAACACTGAAGAGGAAGAATTTTATATTCTATCTCCAGTTGGGAAGGAAACTCGAGGTGGGATCTCCACCCCCAGAATCCGGAAAGATGAAACTAAGAGTGGGATCTCCACTCCGAGAATCGGAAAGATTCAAACGACCCTAACTTTTATAGGATTGGTTGTTTGATTCAAGAAAAGAGTTCCTCATTTATTGAGGGAAAATTCCGATTTCGACCCTAACTTTTATAGGTTTGGCTGAAAAGGAATTAATGAAAGTCTTTCGTTTATCAAAAGGAATGACTTGATCTTAGTCCTAACTATCTGTAGGTTTGACTAAGAAAGGTTGGAGACAATCCTAACTTTTATAGGTTTGATTGCTCGAATTAAAAATAGACCTCTCGTTCATAGAAGGAATCGAGAGGAGAGTTTGGCTTTGGCCCTAACTTTTATAGGTTTGACCTGAAAGCAAAGAGAGCGGAATACAGGTAGTAGTAGAAATACTTGTTTGTACTAGCCACTCGATGGGGATTTTGATGTTAAGCGATTAGGACTTAAAACGTCAAGTTTTGAAAATTGCCATGCATTGGCGGATAGAAATTTTGGTGGGCCCACCGTCAATTGACTTGATCAGTAGAGGATTTTGTGAGGAAAGGTTGATCTGTCAAGATAATCAAATCACATTCATCAATAATAAAGCACACTTTAATTTTGAATACATTCAGAGTCCAAGTGTAGATTTTATTCATTACTTTCATAGCAACTGGGTTATCCCTAAGAATACCACATGCGGTATTCTTCCGGGAACTTCCCGATATATTGGTTATCCTGAATACACTAAGGGTAGTATTTTTTTCAGGAACTTGCCATTTATCGGCATCATAAGTTGGGCGCCTTCCTTGGTAATAAGGCGATATATGTCGTTGAGTAGGTTATCTCTACTATAAACGTAGTTGACTGTTAGTTGAGAATCATCGAAAACTTTTGAGATATTCGACCCTAGCTCTTTGGAGAAACTGGGTCCAATAAGCAATGTCTTATTTTCAACCCTTTTATTGATGTCGGGTTATTCTTAAGAATATTATGTATAATATTCTCCAGGAACTTCCCGTTTGATACAAGGGAAACAGTTTATACTCGTATACCTGTTGGAGTTTTGAAAGGAGCAGTGTATACTCGTATACTTTTCGGAGTAAGGTGATCGTTCTCATTCGGTTTGTTCTGCCGTCGAGACGCCGGCTTCAACTAAGGCCTGTATTGTATTTTTGAGAACGTTACAAGCCTCAGTGGAATGAAGAACCCTCCTGTGGTACCCATAATATTTTGGGTCTGAACTCCTGTTAGCTTCTTCCTGATTTTTAATAGGTGGCAGCTTAATTTTGTTATTTTTCAGGAGGTATTTGAGGATGGCTAGAACCTCGTCATCCTTGAAAGCATATCATTGTATCTGAAGCGACTGTTGTGGCGATCGCTCCCGCGGTTGTCATTGTATTGTTTGGTTGACATCAATAGTGAACCTGGGTATGACCTCTTGTTGGCCTCCATCAACTTTCTTTCTTTTGGGATAGCGTCTACTGGAGGTGGTGACAAACTCGACTTCCCTCTGCTCCTTATCTTCATCTTCATTTCTTTTCGGACGATGTCGAGAAGAAGGAATTGGGCCACCCTTAGTGTCATTGAGAGATGTGATTGAACCACCCCCAGTGTTATCGACGAGTACATCAGTCTTGATGACTATATCCAGGTTTGGACTATTGTCACTAGACGCAGCCTGATGCTCGGATTTAGGAAATTTGTACTTTTGAGCCTGCAGCTCTCTTATTTGTTGCATGGCCAACTCCATCTCAACCTCAAATTCTTCTTTCTGCTTGATTAATGCTTCTTGAACTATTTGGGTGAGCTGGTCAGGAGTGATTGTGAACACCTCTTTAGTTTTTTTAGAAAGACGTGATAACTCGTGTAGAGTTACTTTCACTGGGATGTTAGCCAATTGGGTCATAACATCGAAGTGGTATGAAGTGTTTGAATTTTCCGGTTTATCTCTTCCAATTGGCCAATTGAAATGAGACTGCCTCGGGTTTTGAACATCTTGGTGCAGGGGCTCCTGCGGGGTCTTCTCAGCAGGTGCGGGGGGAGTTATAATCGCCCCCACCTCAGCTAGTCGATCAAAGACACTTGGATATTTGAACCGATACTCATTCCCATTTCTGGTGGTGAGGACTTGCTCTCTGATGGTTACAAAAGTTTCATATTCATTGTTGGAAAATGAGAAAGTAGGAATTGCTTCGTCGTCTTCCTCTGGAACGATTGAGATTTCGTAACAGGATTTTCCTTTGCCTTTTGATTTCTTCTGGGATGACGATCCGGCCCATTGTTCATCTTCAATCAGATCGGGATGAACCCATAGAATCTTGCCATTTGGGACTGTGTGTGGCACAAGTCCTTTCTGACGTTGTTTGTGAGGATCATCGTTGACGGTCTTCATTGCCACATTTATCACGGGCTCAGGCTCAAACCAATTCAAAGGAATAGACCCAAAGCTGATTGAAACTGCATTTTCACCCACATTCTTTTCCTTAGGTTGCTTCATAGTGATGACCCCAACATCAATCAAAGCTTGGATCTTGTCTTTTAGGGAGTAACACGACTTGGTAAGGTGGTGCACCGCTCTGTGTAATGCGTAGTATTTCGGATCATTAACCCTTTTGGCGTCTTCCTGATCTTGGATCGGAGGCAACTTAATCTTGTTGTTTTTTTATAAGGTATTTGAAAATACCAGGGACTTCATCTTCTTTGAATGAGTAGACCTTCGGGAATTTCGGTTCCGAAGTCTTCTGTTTCTGAGGCTGTTGTTGCCACCATGACTGCTGCTGTTGTGGTTACGATTGCACTTCGAATGTTTGGTTCGCATCCACTGCATTCGCTTGCGCTTTCCCTTTTCCCTTAGAAATAAAATTCTGTTGAGGGGCTGGTGCCGTCGTTTGACCTCTTTCGGCCTTTTTCCTCTTGAGGAAATGTTCGGCTCTTTCCCCTCGGACCTTCAAATCTTTCCAGGTCTTAGACGGTGCCATTCCCATGGCTTCGAGAATATCCAATGAAAGATTATTGTGACAAGTATCCAGGATGAAGTCCTCGCTAATCGGATCCCTACAATTCATGGCTTTGTTCCGGAACCGTTTGATGAAATTCTCCATCAACTCTCCGTCCTTTTGCTTCTCATCAAATAATGTTCCGATCGAGACTTCAGTGTCGTCGTTAAAGAAATTCGTGAGAAACATGTCCTCCATGTCATCCCAACTGCTAATGCTCCCCGGCTTGAGGTGGCGATACCAATCGAAGGCTGCTCCGCAAAGAGTGCCGACGAATGACCGTACCATCAATGGTTCATTCTCGGAGATTATCCCCAAGTGAGACTTGAAGTATATTAAATGTTGAGTAGGGGAATCTTTTTTATCAAATGGCGTGAAGTTGAATAAGTTGAACTTCGCTGGATATGGGATTGGCTCCCACTCTCTTGGGTATGGGCACGGTATTCCGGACCTTTTAACTTCCTGAGCATTCATCAACGCATTGATTTTGCTCTCCAAATCTCTCATTTTCTTATCCTCACTGGTATCTGTCTTCGAGTGGTTTTGGGGAGAAGTAACGTGGTCCTCTTTCGTATTGTTGTCATCCGAAGGACCACCCCCATTATTATTGTTGACGGGAGGGGTGTTCATGTTGGCATTATCCTACACTTCCCGATCATTATCAGTTTGGTCGGGATTATTCCGATGGCTAGACTCTCCCTGATGAGTTGTCAGTGCCGCAATTTGCTGGTCATGCATCTCCCTCATTTGCTGCATAGCTATTTCCATTTCAAATTTGAAATTATCTTTTTGCTTGGTTAGAGCGTCCTCAAGAATCTTAGCCACTTGCTCGGCGCTAATCATGAGTGATTCGTAGGGTTGTCCTGCACTCGACGCAGTGTCATCGGAAGCCATTGCTGAGCAGGCATCCGAGCAAACATCCGAGCAAGCGTCCGAGGCTTCATCATCTGAAGGAAGTCCCTTCTGCATTCTTTGGTAATCCCTTCGTCTACTGGTCCCCGATCGCAATCGAGTTATACGCTGGGACACTACGGCAAACTGATCTGGACTAAAGTGTCACGTTGACTTTCCTCTCCCGGTCATGTTTACGGATACTTCTGGAAATTCATCATCCTGAAGAGCAACTCTCTTCTTGCGGAAATGCCTTGGTCTGGATTCAGACGTTCTTGTGGAGATTCTTTCAAACACCGAAACTCTCTCCGGGATGGTCTTAGAATAGCAACATTCTGACAATACCGCCTTTATAATTTTAGCACACGGACAGTGATAATCCGTGTCTCGAGCACTCCTTTTTCTAGATTTGTTCGCACCCCCAGTTTGATAGTACAACTCGTCAGCTTAGTGACTGGAGCAACCTATCGTATGTTAGCACGAGTCCCTAGGTGTAACGCCCTCGTCTGACGAGTACGTTTCTTTCTGGGGATACAACGCTTCATTAACGTTTTTAGGAGTCTCCTGTCTGAGGCTATGTTTTTGTGAATGTTGGTCCTCAACAGGCTCCCGTATTTCAACACGCAATCCAATGCGGTCATTTGCGGGACTTTTCCCGTTATATGTTCTCCTCCGCTGCTTAGGAGGACGACCTCCAGCCTGACGATGTGCTCGAGGTTCATTCGATAGGCCTAAGTGCTCTTTGACCGGAGTTTTGCCTCGATCATCGGGTGAAGGGTCAAGGCGATCTTTGATCGTTATTGTAAAATGGGACAAATCCACGCTGTTCGCGGTAAAAATCGTCTTCTTCAATGATGATTTCATTATGCTCTCAAGTAACAACTTTTTGAGTTACAAAAAAGATCCGGTCTTTTTATAAGATCCGGTTACAATGAAAATCAAACAAAAAATGAAAAATTACAACTTTTATCCTTATATGTCGAACAAATCATGAACTTCCTGTTTTACGGTTGTTCGCTTTTGCGGGTTCTTTGCCGGCGCCGATGGTTTATCCGTTGACCACCGTGCGATCCAGATCCGAACAGATCTACGCAGTATGACGGGTACTATTCCACCAAGGGAATAATAGCCGGAGGGATTGTTTCGCCAAGGAAACAACCGCTCGATGCTTGGGATCAAAGATCAAACTTTGATCCGGAGTGTGACGACGTAGATCTGAAGAATCGGTTACCTCGAACTCCTGCCTTTTTTGGTGCGGGTGCTCGTCACGAACCGAATCTAAGTGTCCAAGTCTTCAAGCCTTCTAAACTCTAGCGCGAGTCTCCAATCCGGCAGAGTTTCGGCTCTTTAGAAATTCTCCAAAAGATCCTCCCAAATGAACGAACCCATGGCCTATTTATAGGCACTCAGAACTGTGCCCGTGCACAGTTCTGAGCCTAGCCACCCATGGGTGGCTCGGCCTTGGCCGAGCCACCTCAGGGTGGCTCGGCTTGGGCTGAGCTACCTTGGGGTGGCTCGGTTTAGGCCGAGCCCCTTCGGGTGTTGTCCGTTTCGTCCGTCGTTTAGTTGTTTTGTCCGTGATTTATTTCGTTGCTGATCTGAACTTTGATTCGGTTGTGTGGTCTTGATTTGGCAGTAAATCCGCCTTGGTGTTTGAGTTCGAATCCGCATTATGTTTGGACGACTCATTGACTTTCCGAACCGTTAGATTGATTCCGCACGCGAATTCCGTTGCTCGTGTGCGATTTGTTGATCTCGTCGCCTCGTCGCTCGAACACTTGTCGAATCATCGTGCCGAGCTGTGCTAAGGGACCTATAGGCAATTTTATACGCCTACAGATACCCCCTCCAAAGTATTTCAGCCTCATTCTTTTATAGAGGAGTCTGGAATACTTTGGATCTGATTGCCCTCACCCTCAGTAGGTGTAATGGGACCTGGAAACGACCTTTGTTCTGTATTCCTTCAATCCTTCAGGCTATTCAGTGCTTTGTAGAATGCCTGTAGGGATTCCGGTGCTGCATTTATTGTCTGACCGTCGTCGGAATTTTGAACTTTGAAATCGATTCCTGATTTTCCAATCTGTAGCTCATGCTTGTTGATTCAACATATGAATGACCCTCGGTTGTTGGTGTTGAGTCTTCATTCGCGACGCGTTGTCCGGCGTTGTGTTATTGAGTTATCCTTAAGAATATTTTAGAAAAATATTCTCCAGGAACTTCTCAACAACAAATAGGGAATAGTTTATACTCGTATACCATATTGGAGTATTTCTCCTGCTCGAATGAGCTAAACCGGCCTGATTATGGGCTGAACCGGTCTGTTTGTGAGCCAAAAAAGGTAGTAATTTGGTTTAAAATCCTTCCAACCCTTCCAAATGCGTAGGACAGACCAAAATAAACAAGAGGTTGAATCCTCAGTTTATTTGAAGTTGTTTTGATGCTCGAATCAGCTTCAATTTGCATTCTGGTTCGATTCTGGTTCAAACTGGTTCAACCTGGTTCAAGACTGGTTCAACCTGGTTCAAACTGGTTCAGGACTGGTTCAAGACTGGTTCTGACTGGTCTGGTCTGGTTCAGTCTGGTTTGGTCTGGTTCAGCCTGGTTTGGTCTGGTTCAGCCTCTTTTGAACTAATTTGGACTGGTCTGGTTTGGTTCAACCTGGTCCGGTCTGGTTCAAGGCTGGTTCACTATAAAAAGGGGTCTTTTTCTTTTCTTTTCTTCTCTTTTGTGAATGCTATGATCGGCAAGCTCTTTCACGGTGGACTCTCTCTTCGTCAATTCAAGCTTTTTCTTGACTTCAAGATCAATTTGATCAGGGAATCAGGATATCCGGATTTGGCACAGGCTATAGTTGATGACCTTGATTGCCTAGAGCGCGAGCTTCAGATGTTTCGTGAGCTCCGAGATGCAGGCGCTTCTTCATTCATTACTGCTGAGCTAGATGCCCGCTTACAGTCACTATGCGAGACTCAGATCCTTGCTGATCTTGAGGTTCAGATGCAGCGAGACCGAGTAGATCGAGTTGAGACCGGCTTTACTACCAGATTATCTTCACTTGCCGAGTTCGATTTTTCCATTACCTCTAGTGAGACCAAGATAGACCGGCTCAGAAGAGAACTCCGCGAGGAAGAGGAGACTCTGGGTATTCTTCAGATGACGAAAGCACAGGATCAGCAAACCTACACGGCTTTGTCTGATGAGTTGAAGTCCTTGAAGCAGAAGCTAGTTGAGACAGAGGAGATTGCTGCGAAGACCTCGACCACTACCGAAGAGTCCATCAGAACTGAACTTAGGCAAGCTTATGATGAGAAGCTATCTAAGATCAGTCAGCAGATTTTTGGTCATAGTTTTGATGTATGATTTTGTTTGTTGAGTACTTTGACCTTTGATTTCTTAATGAAATTGGTTTTCATTTTCATCTTTATCATGATTCGTCATTTCGTTTGAAATGATTGACCATAATACTCTTAGGATTTTTGGCAAACCCCCAGCCATCAACGGGTTTGATGAGCCTTTACTGACTACCGTTTGAGTCGGGCTAGCATGCGTATTATTTAAATCCGTTCGCACGTAACATGCGCTCAGAGATTGAATTCTCTGAGACTTCGTGCTATGATGTCGAATACATAGACTTTGCCATTGTTACGGGAATAGGCTACCCGGCGACACGTGTTAGGTGTTGGCTTTAGGATTTTTGGCTAATCCCCAGCCTTCAACGGATTTGATTAGCCTTTACCGACTACCGTTTGAGTCGGGCTAGCATGCGGATTGTCTAAATCCGTTCCGCACGTGACGTTAAGCTAAAAGAGTTAACTCTTTTAGTGCTACGACATTGAATACGTAGACTTCATCTTTCTCCTGTGAAAAGACTAAACATCAACGTGTATGAGACGTTGACTTAGGATTTTTGGCAAATCCTCAGCCTTTAACGGATTTGACGTGCTCTTACCGACTACCGTTTGAGTCGGACTTACATGCGGATTGTTTTAGTCCGTTCCGCATGGAACGTTACGCTAAAAGAATGAACTCCTTTAGACTTCGTGCTACAACTTCGAATATGTAGACTTTGCTATTATTATGGGAATAGGCTACCCAGCAACGTGTATTAGACGTTGGCTTATCCCCACTTAGGCTTCGGGATAAGATACCCCAGAGTCAGGCTCTGGTATCTCTTTCTACGGGTAGAGATTAAACCGGCGACACGTGTTAGGCGACGACATATCCTTTCTTAGGATTAAGGATGAAATTCCCCATGCGTGTGAGGCATGGATTCTGGTGTTATTAATAACAACTTGCCACAATGTTGAATATGCGGACGGACGTTCTTTTTAACGGTTAAGAACTAACCGGCAGCGCGGGTTAAGCGCAGGCTTATCCCTACTTAGGCTTCGGGATAAAATACCCCAGAATCAAACTCTGGTGTCTTCTTCTTCGGAGAAAGACTAAACCGGCAGCGCGTGTTAGGCGCAGACTTATCCCTGCTTAGGTTTCGGGATAAAATACCTAGGATGAATCCTAAGTTAACAAATTTTAGAAAAGGATCGATGTGGGAAAGGAAGAATTTTATATTCTATTCCCCAAACAAGGAAGGAAGAATTTTATATTCTATTCCTTGATTCTGGAAAGGAAGAATTTCAACTTTGGTTATAACTATGAAGGAAACTAGAAGTGGGATCTCTACTCCGAGAGTCTGGAAGACCCAGATAAACTTACCTTTTATAGGATTGGTTATCTGATCGAAAGATGAGTTCTTCGTTTATCGAAGCGAAATTTCAACTTTGGTTATAACTATGAAGAAGTTTAACCAGAGAGAAAGGAGGGGAGTTCTTTCGTTTATCGAAAGGAGACTCTGAACTGAAAGTGGACCTCTTGTTCATGGAAAGAATCAAGAGGACCAGAAGAACATTTTTGGTGGACTCACTGTCAATTGGAATTGATCAGTGAGGGGTTTTGGAAAATGAATTTGGGTTATCCTCTAGAATGTTAAGTGTAATATTTTTCGTGGAAATTCCCGATAGACGGGTTATCCTGAACGTACTAAGGATAGTACTTTTTCAGGAACTTCCCGTTTATTGGCATTAATTTCCTGACACCCTCAAGAGAAATCGAACGGTAAGCGCCATTTGAATAGACTGTGTCTATTACAAACGGTCCTTCCCATTTGGGTTCGAATTTACCTTTCTTCTTGGAGTTGAGGATTATTGGTCGACGAGCAGCGAGGACCAGATCTCCTTCCTTGAAGCTTCTTTGGCGGACTCTTTTGTCAAAAGCCCTAGATATTCTGGCCTGATAAAACTCGATGTGTTGTTGAGATTCCAAGCGCTTTTCGTCCAGCCTCTCAAGTTCCTCGAGGCGTTTCTGATGTTGCTCTTCGGTCGTCATCTCCGTTGCGAGAGCGATCCGAAGGGAGGGGATTTGAATCTCCAACGGTAGCACAGCTTCACATCCGTATACCAACGAATATGGGGTAGCTCCCGTGGGTGTGCGTATGGTGGTGCGATAAGCCCAGAGCGCTTTGCCGAGTTTATCGTCCCAATCTCGCTTATTGGTTTTCACGAGCTTTGACAGAATCTTGATGATCGTCTTGTTGAACGCTTCAGCTAATCCATTCGCAGCGGGATAATAAGGTGTTGACGAAACATCTTTAATTTTGAATTTGTCACAGAACCTGATGAAGACGTTGCTTATGAATTGCGGACCGTTGTCATGAATGATCCGCCTCGGCACGCCGTGTCGGTATATGACGTGATGCTTGATGAAATTGATGACGTTGTTCGTCTTCACTTCTTTAAGCGGAATCGCTTCAGCCCACTTTGAGAAGTAATCCGTGATCGCGAGAATAAATCGATCACCTTTGACTGAAGGGGGAAAGATAGGACCGACAATATCCATACCCCATGTCTCAAATGGCCAGGACGTGGTTGACGTGTGTAACCGCTCTGGTGGCTGGTGCATATAATTTGCATGCACTTGACAAGCGTGACATTCTCGGGCGTACTCGATCGCGTCACGAACCATTGTTGGCCAGAAATATCCTATTCTTCTGATTCGATCATACAGCTTGGGACCAGGCTGATGCGCACCGCATTCTCCTTCGTGTGCTTCCTTAAGAACTTCTTTTGCTTCTTCGTTCGACAGGCATCGGAGGAGCAAATCGTCATACCCCCGACGATATAACGTACGGGTCTCGGTATTATAGAAGAATCGTGGTGCTCTTCGGCGAATAGATTCTTTTTCCTTTACATCCTCCGGCAGAATACCGTATTGGACGTAGTCGATGATAGGAAAACGCCAATCTCGGGACTCAGACCCGATTTGAGTTGAGTTCACCTCCTTGGCGTTTGAGCCTCTATCATCTTCCTCTTCTTCGATATCCATATCGTATATGGGCACGAAGAGTTGATGCGATCTTACTGTGACTAGTAGTTCAGTTTCGGGCGGTTGCGCGAGTGATACTGCGAGTGCTGCCAGTGCATCTGCATAAGCGTTCCGGAGACGCGGGATGTATTCGATATAAAATTCTTCAAAAGAATCTGCTATTCTGACGGCCTCCTAGTGGTACAGAATCAGATCTGGGTTCCTGACTTCGTACTCTCCACGAACTTGGTTGACTATTAGTTGAGAAACGCCAAAAGCTTCGAGATACTCAACCCCCAGCTCCTTGGCGAAACTGAGTCCAATAAGGAGCGCGTTATACTCTGCTACGTTATTAGAGCAAGGACCAGTCAGGGAATAAGCCCGAGGCATTACATGCTTCCCCGGGGAAACTAAGACAACTCCGACTCCGGAGGAGACCCTAGGACATCCAGGAGCTACTGCCTTATTGACTGCTCTTAAAGCACCGTCAAAGTATAGTTGCCATACTTGTTTATGCGACGTGGTATTAACCTCGTGGGTTTCATCCGGCAAGTCATCATATACTTCTGTCGTATCTGTTGCTGGGCTTGCCGCCAAAAGGTCGCAAATCGCTTGTCCTTTGACCGACTTCTGCTGTTTGAAGTGTAAGTCATACTGGGACAAGAGGAGGGCCCACTTTGCTAACCGCCTATTCATTGAACCTGGCTGAGTCATGAATACCCGTACCGGATTAACATTGGTAATGACGTAAATCGTCTGGCCAACCAGATAATGTCGCATCTTCTGTACTGCGAACACTCGCGTGAGACACTCTTTCTCAATCATCGGGTATCGAGACTCGGCGCCTATCAAGGTCCGACTTAGGTAATAGACTACCTGTTCGTGACCATTATCATCGTCTTGTACCAATAAAGCACTTATCGAATGGTTCATCGCCTTGATGTATATCAAGAATGGTTTACCTGAGTTTGGTGCAACAAGAACGGGGGGATTCATCAGATATGTCTTGATATCTTCGAACGCTTTTTGGCAGGCGTCGTCCTAAATAAACGACACACCTTTCTTGTTTAGCTTAGAAAATGGCTGGCATTTCCCAGAAAGATTTGAGATGAACCTCCGGATGTAAGCTAAACATCTTTGCAATCCTCTGAGTTCCCTTAGATTCTTCGGGGGCTGCAATTCATTTATCGCCTTCACTTTGTCTGGGTCAATGTGTATACCCTTAGTGGTGACAACGAACCCTAAGAATTTTCCACTGGACATCCCGAGGAAAGATTTTGTAGGATTCATCTTTAATTGATGATTCCGCATGAGATCAAACATCGTTCTCAAGTCTTTGATGTGATCTTCTTTGTTGCGGCTTTTTACCACCAAATCATCAACGTAGCATTCAACCGTTTTCCTGAGGTGTTTCTGGAAAATCTTAGTAATCGCTCGTTGGTATGTAGCACCTGCGTTCTTCAGACCGAAGGGCATTACTGTGTAGCAGAAAATACCGAGGGGTGTTCTGAATGCTGTATGCTTCTCGTCGTCTGGATGCATCTTGATTTGGTTATACCCCGAAAAGCCGTCCATGAAGGACATTCTCTCGAATCCGCATGTATTGTCGATAATGACATCCGTGATTGGGAGAGGGAAATCGTCTTTTGGACATGCTTCATTCAGGTTCCTGAAGTCGATACAAATCCTGATTTTGCCATTCTTCTTCATGACGGGAACGATGTTGGCTAACCAGTCCGGATGTTGTTCCTCTCGGATGAATCCTGAGTCGATCAACTTCTTAACCTCTGCCTCGATGGCTTCCATAATCTGCGGACGAAACCGTCTTTGCTGTTGTTTGACAGGTTTGGCATCCGGCTTGATGTCGAGACGGTGCATTGCCACATTAGGGTCGAGTCCTGGCATATCTTCATAGTTCCAAGCGAAGACGTCGATGTACTCCCTGATAAGGGCAATTAATTCTTCCTTCTCATCTGGGGGAAGACTGCCGCTGATGAATATGGGCTTTGGATTGGCTTCATTGCCCATATTAATTTGGAGTACTTCGTCTTCGGTGGGTGGTTCTCTCTGTTCGAACCTGTCACCGTATTACATGCTTAAGTGATGAACCCATGGGTCCTCCCACGTTGGCATTTGATCATCGTCCTCCAACGTAGCTGGATCGGCTGAAGTCATGTTGGACATCAAGGTCTTGAACATTTCCCCCAAGCTTACGTCGGAGTCCCATCCTGAGGATTCTGCTAGGTACCCATCCTTGGCTTTGTTAGCAATTTGATTGATAATTTGCCAACCACATTCGTCATCAGACGAGGAGACATAGCCTAAGCCTCTTTTGTGACGATAATAACCATCTGGTTTCCCTTTTGGCACATACGCTGCTTTGGCTGGGATTCGAGCACCTCGGTCGAAATATAACCCTTCTCCGAGTGTAAAATCGCATCCTTGTTTCTCCATGAGCTTGCGCGCTTCTGAACTGTACTTGGATAGGTGCCGACTAAGTTTATCTTCATCCTCATCTTCCCTTAGGAAATGATCTGGTAATGGAAAATTCTCTCCTTTACCATAAATCACTTCTTTTTGACCTCCTGTTTTGGCGGGTATGACCAAGGTTGTCCCGAAGGAATGCTGGAGGCGTTTCTTCGTCACATAAGATGATCGGAGCGGCATAGACAAATCAGGATTATTGTCTAATCCTTTAATTGCATCATCAAGAGACAATGAGTACTCTAAACCATTATTTATTTCAACATCGGCATATTGCCAGTTACAACCGCCATCTGACGATTGTTCATCGTCGAGATTGATTACAAAGGGTACAATGTCATTAAAAATAAAACCACCAATGTAATCGAATCCGGCCTCGGAATCAGCTTCTTCTCCGCTGTCCATGCCTTGGACCGATGGTTCAGTTTCGGATTCGTTACCATAAAGGAGAGAATCTGTGAAGTAATTCTCATAACCTTTAAATGGTTGCTTATCCGCGACCACCGTCCTGACTCTACCATCTGTGTCGACATATTTCAGACACTGATGGAGAGTGGAGGGAACTATAACGTTACTATGGATCTAAGGCCGACCCAATAGTAAGTTATAGGATGTCTCAGCATCAATCACGTAGCACGTGACCTCCATCTTTAAATCGCCCATTTGGCACTTTATTCGGATCTTTCCCAAAGGTCTCGACCCGCTGGTATTAAACCCATAAATTACTGTGCCCGTAGACGCCAACTTGCTGATAGGAATGCCAAGGTTATGCATCAGGCGAAGCGGCATAATACTCACAGCGGAACCCGGATCTACTTGGATCCGGTTGACTTCGCTGGAGCTAATGTACCCGACAAAGTACAGAGGCCGATCATGGTTTGAATTCTTCGTCTGCATGTCCTTTTTGGTGAAGGTGATGCAGGGAATGTTCTTAGCCACCACATTGCACTGTTGGGCTAACATATCCAGTTCTTCAGGAGCTGGTTTGACCCTGGTGAGGAACACTTCCGAATCGGCCAAGGCTTCTTGCAAGGCTTCCCTTGTCTCCTTAGATAGCCGTAGCAACTCATATAGAGTTATCCGTGCCGGAATGTTAGCTAACTGGGCCATAATGTCGAAGACGCGCGGACTCTTTGAACTTTCCGGTTTATCTTTTCTAATCGGACGACTGAAACGAGACTGCTTTGGATTTGGAACCTCCTCGGGCCTCTTTTCTTTTTGCTTATCTACCGGCTGTCGTCGTGCCTCTTCAATCGGTTTGGGCACTGCAATCACCCCCAGCTCTGTGAGAGTCTTGGCTGGCCCCCGTTTTGTCACCCCCTGCTCGGCTAATTGATCACCAGGAGATGGATATTTGAAGTGATACTCGTTTCCACTTCGGGTTGCAAAGACCTCTTGTTCTTCGTCGGAGAGCAGGAAAGCGGGGATTCTTTCGTCATCTTTTCCTGGGATGGCAGAGACTCCACAGCAAGCCTTCCCTTTCCCTTTTGACTTCTTCTTGGATGACGATCTGACCCATTACTCATCTCCAATCAGGTCGGGGTACACCCAGAGAATTTTGTCGTTTGGAGCTGTGTGAGGCTCGACTCCTTTTTGACGCTGTCCGTGAGGATCATCATTCACCATCTTCATTCCGACTTTGGTGACGCGCTTTGGCTCAAACCAAGTCGTGGGCACCGATCCAAAGCTGATCGACACTACGTTTGCTCCCACATTCTTTGCAGGCTTCGGGGTTATGACTCCCACATCAATTAACGCCTGGATCTTGTCCTTGAGGTGGTAGCATGACCTTGTAGGGTGATGGACCGCTCTATGGTACGCGCAGTACTTTGGGTCCGTCACCTTGTCGGCTCCCTCGTGATCCACGATCGCTGGCAGCTGAATTTTGTTATTCTCCAACAAGTACTTGAAGATACCTGGAACTTCATCATCCTTGAAAGAGTACACTTTAGGAAACTTCGGCTCTGAAGATTTTTGCTTCTGAGACCGTTGCTGCCAATGCGGCTGAGATTGTTGTGGCGCTCGTTGCTGCTGAGACTGTTGAGGCGCTCGCTGCTGCTGCTATTGCTGAGGTTGCAGTTGAAAAGTTTAGTTAGCATCAACTACATTAGCATGAGCTTTACCTTTTTCTCTTGGGTTGAAGTTCTGCGTTGGAGCATTCGCCACTTGTTGGCCTCTCTCCGCCTTCTTCCACTTGAGGAATCGCTCAGCTTGTTCCCCTCGGACCTTCAGATCCTTCCACGTTTTGGATGGTGCTGTGCCCATTGCTTCCAACACGTCCAGCGAAAGGTTGTTGTGCCAGGTCTGGAGGATGAACTCTTCGGTGATCGGGTCCCGGCAATTCATTACCTTGTTCCGGAACTTTTTGACGAAGGTGTCGACCAACTCCCCGTCTTTCTGCTTCTCATCGAGCAACGATCCGATAGAGACTTCGGTGTCATCATCGAAGAAATTTGTGAGGAACTTTGACTCCATATCGTCCCAGCTGTTTATGCTTCCTGGCTTAAGGCGATGATACCAATCGAAGGCGGCTCCGTGAAGAGTGCCAACGAATGACCGTACCATCAGAGGCTCATTACCAGAGATGACTCCCAAGTGCGATTTGAAATATATCAAATGCTGAGTAGGGGAACCTAACCCATTAAACGGCGTGAAGTTAATTAGACTGAACTTCGCCGGATATGGGATCGATTCTCATTCTCTCGGGTATGGACAAGGAATGCCCGTCTTTTTCGTCTCTTGAGCGGAAATCAACATATTGATTTTGCTCTCGAGATTTTTGATCTTTAGGCTTTCACCTGTGTCTTCACTGGCGTTCTCGTTACCACCCCCTGGATTGATGGGAGGGTTATTGGTATTACGAGCTTCATTTGTGTCCTCATCTTCCAGGTTGTTCTGGGTCTGACGACTTGGTTCGCCTTGTTGGTTCCTCAATGCTTGAAGCTGTTGGTCATGCATCTCTCTCATGTTCTGCATAGCCATTTGCATTTCGAACCTAAAGGTTTCCTATTGTTTGGCCATGGCATCTTCGAGCATCTTGGCCACTTGCTCCGCGCTTATCATGAATAACTCGCGGGGCTGTCCTTTACTGGACATGGTATTGTCAGACGCGACTGCTGAGCCGGGATCTGACTCTTCATCTCCCGAGGGTACTCTTGTCCAAATTCTACCATAAGTCGCGTGAATGATAGCTCCGGATTGTAGACGAGTTACTCATCAGGGTACTTCGGGAACCGTCTCGGGGTTATCTTGAGCTGATGTTCCTACGCTGGTCATGTTGGCGGTGACCCTCGAATGCTCACCGTCTTCGACCCTCGTTCTTCTTCTTCGGAAACACATAGACTTCGGCTTCGGCGTTTCAATGTTGAGTCTCTCAAATACGGAAACTCTTTCGGGGACTGCCTTTATGCAGTTGCACTCAGACAGTACCGCCCGAATGAGCTTTGAACACGGGCACTGAGTCTCTAGTCTCCGGGGACTCCTCTTTCTTGATTTGTTCGTGCCCCCAATACGATAGTACAGCTCGTCATTCTGAAAGTCAGAGCAACCTATCGTGTGTTGGCACGATCTCTCAGGTATAACGCTGTCATCATCAGATGACAATGTTTCCCTCTGAGGCTGAATTACCTTCTTTGGGCTTTCCAGAGTCACGCGCCTCGAAACGCGCCTTTGTGGGTGTGAATCTTCAGCGGGCTCTCGCACTTCGATGCGCAAAGTTGTGCGCTTGGGTACCACAGTTTTCTCCAAGTGTTGAGGGTTGCGGCGACCCCCAGCACGCTGAATTGTTTAGGGCTTCTTCATTGGCCCCACTTGTTCTTGGACTGGAGCTTTGCCTCGTTCTTTGGGAAGTGGTCCGAGGCGCTCCAAAACTGATTTTCTTTTCTGGGAAGGTCCTGAAGGATCTCCCGGAATAGCTGCGGAAATCACCGGCGGTTTGGGTCGACTCGCCGGGAGTTGCACTTTTGGAAGCAGTGATCGTGGCTCCTTGGTCCGAATCGCCGTTTCAGATTTTGGCCTCCAAACCTTGCGAGTTGACGGCGGCTTCTTGGCTACCTCGTGCCGTAGTTTGCGACGGGCTTCTTCAGCTTTAGCCCGTGCTTGCGCTGATAACGCGCGACGCTTGCGGATGCGCTCCTCTAACGTCGAGCGATTCCGTTTGACACGGACCCACTCCATCGTCGATGGCTTGGAGGAACCACCCTTCATTTGTTGTTGAGGCTGTTTGCCTCGTCTGCTCTTTAGATCCGCATTGTATCGGACCCCATCAACAGATTCCATCGCCTTTGCGAATTGCTTCGTAAGGCGTTGTCGCTGCCTCTGGCGGGCTCTCTTAGAGAGAGTCACCACGCCTTCAATGGCGGATTTGACCTGCTTGGAGGCCAGAGGGGCTTCACCCGACGCAACTTCGGCGTCGATCGGGGTGAGGTTGTCGTTGGCTACTTCAACTTCTTCACACCAACGGGCTTTCCTCTTGGAGGAGAACTTTTGGAGTTTCTTGGACTTGCGGGGGGTGGTCGATCCAGACGAGGACACGTACTCCTCGTACTTGGCCTGGTCGAACTCATACTCGACCTCCTCCACGACCGGGATCGGGATCCGCAGCTATGACGCGACGATCTCGGCAGCGAGACCGTTGGCTCCCACTGTGGTCGCCAGATTGTTCACGATAAAAATCGTCTTCTTCATTGATGATTTCATTATGCTCTCAAGTAACAACTTTTTGAGTTACAAAAATGATCCGGTCTTTTTATAAGATCCGGTTATAATGAAAATCAAACAAAAAATGAAAAATTACAACTTTTATCCTTATATGTCGAACAAATCACGAACTTCCTGTTTTACGGTTGTTCGCTTTTGCGGGTTCTTTGCCGGCGCCGATGGTTTATCCGTTGACCACCGTGCGATCCAGATCCGAACAGATCGACGCAGTATGACGGGTACTATTACACCAAGGGAATAATAGCCAGAGAGATTGTTTCGCCAAGGAAACAACCGCTCGATGCTCGGGATCAAAGATCAAACTTTGATCCGGAGTGTGACGACGTAGATCTGAAGAATCGGTTACCTCGAACTCCTACCTTTTTTGGTGCAGGTGCTCGTCACGAACCGAATCTAAGTGTCTAAGTCTTCAAGCCTTCTAAACTCTAGCGCGAGTCTCCAATCCGGCAGTGTTTCGGCTCTTCAGAAATTCTCCAAAAGATCCTCCCAAATGAACGAACCCATGGCCTATTTATAGGCACTCAGAACTGTGCCCGTGCACAGTTCTGAGCCTAGCCACCCATGGGTGGCTCGGCTTGGGCCGAGCTACCTTGGGGTGGCTCGGTTTAGGCCGAGCCCCTCCGGGTGTTGTCCGTTTCGTCCGTCGTTCGGTTGTTTTATCCGTGATTTATTTCGTTGCTGATCTGGACTTTGATTCGGTTATGTGGTCTTGATTTGGCAGTAAATCCGCCTTGGTGTTTGAGTTCGAATCCGCATTACGTTTGGACGACTCATTGACTTCCCGAACCGTTAGATTGATTCCGCACGCGAATTCCGTTGCTCGTGTGCGATTTGTTGATCTCGTCGCCTCGTCGCTCGAACACTTGTCGAATCATCGTGCCGAGCTGTGCTAAGGGACCTATAGGCAATTTTATACGCCTACACACGCTATCGTGGATCTTAACCGGAGGCGCGGAGCTTGATGGAATTGAAGAAATAAGTGCAGGAGACCTTCTGTCTTGACTCTGACTCGGGTCAGACTTGGGTGACCCACGAGTTGGAGGGTCGGATTTTGGCGACCTGCAGATTGGTAGGTCGGATCTGGGTGACCTGCGATTCGGCGGGACGGATTTGTGTGACCTATAAATTAGCGGGTCGGATTGGAGTGACCTACGTTTCGGCGGGTCGGATTGAAGTAACCTGCAGATTGGCAGGTCAGATCTGGGTGACCTGCAGATTAGCGGGTCAGATTGAAGTGACCTGCGAATTGGCGGGTCAGATTGAAGTGACCTGTGAATTGGCGGGTCAGATTGAAGTGACCCGTGTTTTTTGAACTTTTTGGCCGTCGTCTTAGACTTTGGCCTCCATACTTGGTGCAGTCTTTGTGGTTTATTTTCCACTCATTCTTTCTCCAATTTCTTGGCTTCTTGCATTAGAATTTTCGTTATGCAAGCAATGCGCAGAGTTTCTGAATCCGCTCTTGAAGAGTCGATCGGGTCCTTTTGATGCGAACCCATTCGTTCCTCGCTAGTTTGAAGGAGGAGGAGTTGTCCACCCTCTGTTGTGGTAGTTGGCGCCTCCTGGACTTCAGATCCGCTTCATAGCGGATTCCATCAACTGGTTCCAAGGATTTGGCCAGTTGGCGTGCGAGGCGTTGGCGTCGCCTCTGACGTGCTCTCTTTGACAAAGTGGGCACATCATCAATAGTCGACCCCTTGCTTAAGGGGTTCAGATCTGTAGTTTTAGCCTCGTCGGGTGCCGGCGGGGCGTTGTGAGCCACGAGTGCAGCGGTGGTGGGAAAATCTCCTTCTTGGGCTTCTGCAGCTGAAGTCCAACGGGTCTTCCTAGAGTAGGCCTTCCTGCATCTGCGAGGAGAGGCCGATCTGGAGGAGGAGGACAAGTATTCCTCGTACTTCTGCTGGTCGAACTCATATTCGACCTCCGTTTCAACCGGGATCGGGATCCGAGGTTGCGACACGTCAGCCTTCGCAGAAAGGCTGTCGGCTCCCACTGTGGTCGCCAGTTTGTTTCCGTCGAAAACTGCCTTAGTCATTGACTTCATTAAACTTTAAGCGTTACAAATGAATTCAAATAACAAAAGAATAAAAGGTTACAACTTTCTTGAAAATAAACACAAGATCCGTTTATCGGCCCTTGCTTGCGTGGGTTCTTTGTCGGTGCAGGGGTTAATCCGTGGACGACCGCGAATCAGATCCGGTTGCAGGAAAATTCGGCGGAGCTTCGTCTTGATTGAGGAAGTTTTCTGGTTCGAAGCGCTGAGATCGACAAAGCGAAATCAGGGCTCTTTTCAAGATTAAGACCAAGCCTTATCTCGAGGAACGGACGTACGGGCTTCGGATCCTTCGAATGGCTTCTCCTTTGCTTGGAAGTTCACCGGGATCTCGTTGACCTTCGCTGAAATTTCGTGCTCCTTCACTCTTCAATCCAGCAGCACCCCGTCCTCTTGATAAAATTCCAGATCCCCAAAATGGAGGCCTTTGGCTCGTATTTATAGGCCCCGGATGCGGTTATTTTGGATGAGAACAAGTGATTTGGCTTTATCTTTAGTTAACAACAGCCTAACCATGTTTGGGGATGATATCAAGTCAGTTAGGAACCCCTGGAACAGATAAATCATATGAAAACAACTTTAAAACCGTCAAAACACGTTTCAGGTTTCGGACTGCGCGCTGCGGGTCGGATCAGTCCGACCTACGCTTGCGCAGGTCGGATCAGATCCGACCTGCGCTTGTGCAGGTCGGATTGATCCGACCCGCACTTGTACGGGTCGGATCAGATCCGACCCGCACTTGTGCAGGTCGGATTGATCCGACCCGCGCTTGCGCGGGTTGGTTTATTCCGTCTTGTGCTCGCGCAGTTTTGCCGACTTATTCTTTTATGTTTCCTTTCTTCCGAGATTTTCTCTTTTCGCGTGTTTGGCCGATTTGTTGACTTGTATGCTTCGTCGCAAGACCGATCGTCGAACGTGCTTTAGTTAATATACGCGTGTTGATCGATGCGTGCAGACTAATTGGCGTGCGCGCGTTGACCGACGCGCACGAGCTGGTTGACGTGCACGCGTTTGACCGACACGCACGAGATTATTTGACGTACGCGCGTTGACTGGCGCGCACGAGCTGATTTGACGTATGCGCGTTGACCGACGCGCACGAGCTGTTTAGGTGAATCTTCTTGACTCGCCAATTCATTGCTTCGAGTTTCGTGCAAGATTTTATTGACAGTTTTAGACGCCTACAGATAGCCTTAAGGACAGATATATCTTTGTAGGAACTTTTCCCAAAGATTAAAGTGTCATATGCAAATTGTATGCTTCTAATATGATTGAGAGGTTCTTTGATATGTAGGCTAGATAATAACCCATGGTCCATATTATATAAAATCATTTTATGCAAGACATCAACAGATATATTGAAGAGCAAAGGGAAAAGAGGATCTCCTTGTTTAAGACCTCTTTTGAATGAAAAAGATTTGGAAGGAATTCCATTAACTAGAATTGCACAATTTGAAGTAGAGATAATATAATAGATCCAAGAGCACCATTTATCTCCAAAACCTCTAGCCTTTAGGAAATTAATAAGAAAATTCCAACTTATAGAATCAAAAGCTTTTGCAAAATCAATCTTAAACATAACCACTTCTTTCTTTCTCTTAGAACAAAAGTGAATCATCTCATTAGCAATTAAGATAGAATCAAGGGTTGATTTTTCTTCTTGGAATGCTGACTGAGTAGGGGCAACCGGATCCTTCATGAGAGGTGCTAATCTATTGGCTAAAATTTTCGTAAAGATTTTAAAAATACAATTAAACAAACTGATGGGTCAAAAATCTTTGACTGTTGAGCAAGATTTTGATTTAGGAATGAGAGTAATAAGGACTCTGTTAACTCTTTGAAGAGATGAAGGATTCTGTCCAAAGAAATTCATAAGATCAACAGATCATATTTAATTAAATCCCAGAATGATTGGTAGAAAAGAAATAAAAAACCATCGGGACCTGGTGTCTTGTTCGGATTTGAACTGAATACCGCATGCTTAACTTCCGATTCAGTGAAGATAGCCTCAAGAGATAAAAGATATGGATTATGGTCCGGGTATAGAAAATCCCAATTAATAGTCATGTTACTGTTATTTGCTTGACAAAAAAGATGAGAATAGTAATCATAGAAAGCCTTGGAGATGTCCTCATTTTCTATCACTTCAAGTTATTTATAGAGACTATGTGATTAGATCTTATGAAAAGAAGCTGTTCTTTGGAAAAAAGAAGTATTACCATCCCCTTCTTTAAGCCATTGTATGCGAGATCTTTGAGACCAATAAGATTCTTCCTCTTGGATGATAGAATTATAACATGATTGAAGAGATATCCTCTCTTGAAGCTCATCTGGAGATAAAAGTCTTTGTTCCTCAATTAAATCAAAAGAGTTAATTTTAGATAGTAATTTTGTTTTTCTAGAAAATAAGGAACCATATATATTTTTTTCTCCACCATTTAATTCTCCTCTTCAGAAGGATCAACTTCTTAATGAAAATATCTGCCGGGTTACCTTCACATCTAAAGGATTTCCATGAAAGATGAATAAAAGGGAATTTTTTTTATTGTGGAACCAACTCTTCTCAAATTTGAATAAACGTGAAAATGGTTTAAAACCCCCACTGTCTAGAATTAAAGGACAATGGTCAAAGCCAACAAAAGGGGGAGAGCATTGAAGACTTAGAGGATGCTTCCTATCCCATTCTGCACATAATAAAAATCTATCTAATGTTGCCATAGCAGGGTTGAGACGCTTGTTGGACTAAGTGAAAGATCGACCAGACAAAGGGAGATCAATAAGAGATGAGGAGACAACAAAATTTCTGAAAGAAGTGATATCTCTTAAGGAGCCAAGACTGCCATGTCTTTTTTCTGAATCTAAATTAGCATTAAAATCTCCACAAACCACCCATGGTCCATCAAAAATCTGCCTAATTCTTAAAAGCTCCCACCAACATACCTCTTTTTCAGCTCTATCAATGGGGGCATATACAGATATGGATTTGTTACATTTATGAAGTTGTCATATATCCAAAATACAAATCCAATGCCAAAACAGGCCCTAGGGAGCGACCATTGAAAAGTGACACAAGAGTTGAATGTATAAAGTTATTAGTTATAAAGAACATGTTTCTTTCTGAAGAATATGTGTGATTGTTAATCTTGTCTTTCTCTCTATTCCGAAAGAAATTTTATCTGAAGGATTAGGATAGCAAATAATTAGCTTTGAAAATAAAATTCTCAAAAAAATGTAGGATTAAATTATAAACGGTCATATTTAGTGGGTATATAGAAAGAATTAGGAAGATATACAAGAAAAGAAACCTCCCTGCTTTACCCAGCCAAAAAAATCACTCTCAGTTGGTAAACAGAAATTGTACTTTGAAGTATTTGTTTGCAAGAAAGTAATTAAAAAATAAAAGTGAGAAAATAACTCACTTTTAACACTTTAAATATTTGTTTCCATGCGAGTAATTGTGAAAGCGAAATATAAAAATATTGCCAAATATAAATTAGGGTGATTTTAATTTTCTCTATAAAAATGGTAAAATCATGTGAAAGTGAAAAATATGGACCATATTTAATTAAGAGAATATTCGGTAATTCACTTATTAAGGTACTGATGTGGAGATGTAAAATCACGTGAAAGTGAAAAATATGGACCATATTTAATTAAGAGAATATTCGGTAATTCACTTATTAAGGTACTGATGTGGAGATGGAAGTTATTTATAAATTCACTGCTAATGATAAAAGATTTGATGCCATTGTGCTCTGAGCCTTCAACTCACTACAAATGATAAAAGATTTGATGCCAATGTGCTCTGAGCCTTCAACTGATGTCATAAAACAAGATTTTTATGGAGAGTTCTACTTCCATGCTGCTGCTGGAGAATTTGGTTCAGCAGAAATAACAAGATTTTTAATGGGGTAGTTTCTTCCCCTTTGATCATTGCATCTCATATTGCAAACTTCACCTTATTCTGGACAGGTGCTTCATCTAGCAGAAGGGCTACAAAAATGCACAAAGCGGCAATTGAGCTCGGCTTAAAGGATCTAGCCAAAGTCGCCAAGGAGGATAGGGTTGGGGAAAATTTCTGACAAGATCATCCTCATACTACGCTATTATTGGGTCATGATGATATCAGTAATTGTTTCTTTTGTATTGTCTGTCAACTTATCTTTAATCTCGTTTGTGTATGTTTTTTTTTTATTTTCTCTCTTTTTTAAGGGATGTTCAGAACCATTTTTGATCTGGTTTGGTGGGTGACGACAAGGTCCGCTCTCCACCTATCATATCATCTATTGGTTCTCATCATCCTCTTTTTTGACTTGTTCATGTAATCTCTTCAATCTTTTGATATATATATATATATATATATATATAAACAGGGAACCTCTCCCTGTTTTTTCTGGTTCAAAAAAAAAAAAAAAAAACTGATGTCATAAAACGCCGACATGTGAAGCCCACTACCAACAACCGCCATCCAGAATTAACTTAAGGAGATACGCACGTCCTTACAATTTTTGCTTAATCACAAACTACAGCTTGATTCAAATCAATTCCCAAGATTTTGCCACCACTCAAATTGTAGGTGTGGGCGGCCGGCTTACCTACATCATGATTGCAAAAGATATTGGTCTGGATTTCTTCATGTGTGTTACGATCATCCAAGTCTTTGGCCAATATTTCATCCAGGCATCCTTCTGATGTGTGATCCATCAATTTTTTTGGGAAAACATATTTTTCTCCTTCCAGTTTTAAAAGTTCTAACTATTTAAAATTTTTAAAAACCACTTGAAAATGATATATAATGGCAACGAGACAGAGTTTGAATGGAAAATATTATTGAATATTTTATGAAATAAACTTGATATGCTAGTAACAAGTTTACAAATTTAGGGTAAATTCGGATAGCTTTTGTTAACGGAGGGGAGGAGTTAGGCAAGATTATAATGCTAAACACTCTAAGACTGTATCCATTCACAAATTTTAGTTAGTGAGAGGGCTAAAAACAAGTGAAATTTGGGAAGAGAAGGACTACGTTTTAAGCAATGTTTTCTTAAAAATCCAAGATTAGCACTAAACTTAAGTCATATTTTTCATATAGTTTCCCTCTGTTCCTATTCTCTATTCTAAACAAATACAAATTATAGTGTACGTACATCTCTCTTTTCTTAGTTGTCTGTCCAAACATAATTAGTTTCATCGCACTTCTTTTGACTACTCCGTCTCTTTTGAATTATCACAATCAATTCTAATTCAACTGCCAATATTTTACTACAAAAAATAGATTGCAGGATTAATTTTACTATTCCGTACCGCTTTTAAATCAATCGATATATTTAATTAGTTGGTAGTAAATTTTAACTCTTTCCTTCGGTTTGAAACCAATCTGCAATAAGAATGAACATTTAGTGTTTAATATTAAAACTAGTAAAGGAGATAAGATTTGGATTATCTAGTACTTGGATATGTGACGTCATGCAACTACCACACCTTACAAAAGCAAGTAAACTGTTAACATCTGAAAATTTAAAAAGAATATGGTCATGATCACCTTGGTGTTGTTTGGCAAGAGATCCAGAGGGAAGGGTTTAGAAGAAGTAGCTAAGTTTGGGTCAGGTTAGTATTGCTAGAGCTTATACTAAGTAGTTTATAGAAGCAATTTATATAAACTATTAAATGTTGAAATTTAAGCCAGTCTTAATTAACTTTTGACTTCATTTATTTTGGTTTTCTTTACACAAGTGTTTTTTTATGTCATTTGACTTTAAGAAATAGTAGCATTTATTACAATGTATGTGTTTGAGCTATATAAAGAGCTTATGTATCTTCATTTTATATCAAGCAAAGCAATAACAAAAGCATAGTGTAACTTTAGCCTCTTCCTCCTATTGTTGGCATATATCAAGAGAACAATTTTCTTCTCTAGTTTAATTTAGTTGCATTGTTCCTCTAAAATCCTCCATATAATCTTCTACCAATTCCAACAAATTGTATTGGAGCATTATTATTTTTTAATCCATGTCTTTAGACAACGTGTAGCAACCTCAACTTCCCAATTTCAATGGAAAAAATAGTCATCAATGGTGTACTAAAATGAAGGTCTTGTATGAATCACAAGGTTTACGGAACATCGTCGAGACCAGCATTATCAACTTAATAGAGCAAACTACTCTCTCAACAACAACTCACCGAGTTGAAAGATACTCAAAAGAAGCCAAAAAGGCTGTTAACCGTTAGAATGTAATCTTTGAGAGAATTTCTACATCAACATCATCGAAGGAGGCATGAGATTCTCTCTATGCATCTCACCAAGGAGAAGTAAAAGTCAAATTCGTGTGATTGCAAACTCTCAGATGTGATGCTTGCCAGATCAAGGATAAAAGCATCGTTTTAGGCAAGGTAAATGTCACGCTTCGATTCCAAAGTGTAATAACTTAGAACGTGACTCGGCTGGCAATGCAACCATTCGGCCACATTCATGCCTCTAGATCATCCTGTATAAAGATATAAAGCAAAAACCACACCATAGAGCATGTAACTAAGATAATAAAAGAAATATATAGATGTAGAAATCTCCAAAAGGACAGAGTCCAACTACGAGTTCACAACTATCCACAATGGTTAAGAGTAAAAAAAACATCATAGTCTAGAAAATGTCACATGTGACTCAAGAAAAAGTCCAAACTAAATAACTACATACACCAATTGAATTAAGAACTGATGGACAAAAAGGTGATCACTGCTATTGGACTTGCTCCTCAAAATATTCTCGGTCCAGCAAAGAAAGAATAATTCTCGAGTCTAGAGTGTGCAAACCCTAGGGGAGTCAGAAAACTCCCAACAAGCATGTAAAATAAAGAAATTGTGCACGTGTAAGTGTATGTAGCAGGTATAAAGAAAAGAAAAAAACTTAATTAAAGATGATAAAAGAAAATGCTAACTGTAGATATCAAATAAGGTCTACCATAAGGTACACAAGCACATTATTATTATTTTAGGTGTTATTTAAATTAAAGAAGAATATTTTCACTATATAAATTAGGTTCTCATAAACCACCCCGGGAACACGGCTTCAAGTCAAGATTGGCCCTTAGCCCTTATATATAAATTTGGATATCAAGAATGTGCATGAGCCGGCTTATATACATGTTATATTTTTCGTCCATTTCCCCTTTATAAAATCCCATATTTATCTGTTTATTTTAAGTGGTTGTGCATGAATTATTCACTAACCACAGAGTTACCGTGGAGCGACTTCCATAAAATTTATAAAAAATAACCATGATCCAAAACATGTCCAATCAAGATGGGTGCATCGTTTAGTCAATGTTATTATAATAATAGGAAAAATCAAGAGAAACTTATCATATTGGGATAACGATGTCAAGGGTATTGCCATGCTATGATAACACGTTTATGAATCATATTTTTTAATGGAAGTCATCTTCAAACACAATCAACCCTATTAAATACACTAGGTGATCAAACATAGTGTCAGGTGGTCCAACAAGTATCAAGAGATCAAACAATATCATTATTTATCTTAACAAAAGGAAAAATAAATAATTAACATAATTCTTTATTGTCAAAGTAGGCCAAATGTGTTTGATTTGACAGCATAGAAATCTACGAAACTGATTTTAGTGAGAAGGCCCAAACGAGTCTGAAATTTGAGTTTTAGACCTAATCAGGTCTAGTATTTGAGGTTGCCTGGTGGTTCATAGATTATGTCCAAAAGTTGCAAGTGCACAACTATCAACTTATAGTATAAAAAGTTATCGATCCTACGAGAAAGGTGCTTGTAGGAGATAATTAGAATCGGTTTGTATGTTGTGTGCATGACAAATAGGAGTGATGATAGCGTGGTTGTGGGGAGATATGAAGAGCGGTTATGAAAATATGCAAATGACAATAAAATGAGGTTGAAAGGAGAGAAAAGAATAAAAAAAATAAGAGGCAAGAATAAAAAGAAAATTCAAGAAAGTAAGATGAATGATTCAATTAAAGATATAAAGAATCTAGAATTAAATCCACTAGCTAATTTTATTTATTAATTATGAACCATTCTCTTCGTATCCCATTTTACTTTAGATTTATTAAGCATAGACTATCAAACCATTTAAGAAAAGTATAATCTATCAAATTATCATCTAAGCAAAGTTAATATTCATGAAAATGACAACTAGATAGTAATTCTAAAATTCATAAGCATAAGCTATTATACCACTCAAGATAATTAAGCATAGATTATTAAAATTTTCTTATACCAATTAGTTCTCTACTTGATTATCCTACTCATGATTATTTTAAGTGTAAGAGAATAATTCACATTATGAAAGAATTTAGACTAGTTTTATACAATTCTAGGATTCCTATAAGAATTAGTTTCACATCTAAAGAAATAATAACAAGAAATAAAATAAAAAGAATGAATGAAAATAAAAACTAATTACAAAGAAGAGAAATGAGAATAAAGAAATTTACACTATGAACATAGAAATAAATCTAACTAAATTGTAAAAGAAAAGAACAAGAATGAAAATCTAGATTATGCGAGAAAATAAATCTACTCTACAATTAAAGTGCAAGACAATACTAAAGACAAGAATGTAAATCTATTCTATAAGGTGTTAATGTAAATCTAACTATAAAAGCAAGAAGAAAATAAAAGAAATAAAAAGAAAAAGAAAAATTCACAATACAAGAGGGGTTAGCCTAATGAAAGCAAACATTCAAATTGATCTTCATCTTCATCTTCATCTTCATCATCATTATCAAATAAAGAGAAGAAAAATATGAAGAAGTGAATTTTAATTGCATCACAAGTTATAAATTTGGAAGGTCTTCTCAATTAATAGTAACCCTCCTCTCCAAATAGAGTTATAAAATTTTTTACACACCCAATTCCTCACCCACTACCCCTATTTATAGTCTACAACAATGAATGAGAGCCCTTAGATAAAACTTGATCCCTTAGCTAATCAATATCAGCCTTTAATTATGCTACAGTAAACATGTATTGATAGCAGTATTAATACTGCTATCGATACAGGTATCGATAGCTAATCTTGGTCGATTCTTCTCTTGACTTTGTCTCTAAGCCTTTGTTGAGAGTTGAGATCTTGGGCTTTTATTCAAAATTTCTTTATTAACCTGAAATTTGAGATAAACAATTATTAATGGTATATTTATTCATGTAAAATAGATAATGTGAATATAAAATTATAATAAAAATATGATTATCATTAGCCCCAGTCGAGACTGGTTCGAAACCCAATCCAAATGAAAATTTGTGAAAAATCAGGGTCTCCTGGGATTTAAACTCCGAACCTTTGTGTCATTCTCAAAGGTACCTAACCACTACAGACCTCATTCTTTTGTGCTAAAGGTGATGTAGGAAACGACTAAATACATTTTAGCTAGTTCTGTAAATCCTCCAAATATATTTTTTTATTCGTAAATTAGTTGTACATATATTTTTATAAAAGCCTACGAAAATTTTAGCTTCTGATTTCTATAAAAATTTATGTGGACATAACACTGTTACTAGAAATAATAATAATAATATTATGGTCAAGAAGAAAACTAAATGAAAGCAAAGTAGTAACAAGCTAAATCATAGGATTATAAAACCCCCTTTCTTTCTTAAAATAATTAGTAAAAAAAAATTGTATATATATATATATATATATATTTGACTATCTAAAGGAAAGAAAGCGAAGCATTGAGAATAGAAATTATTTCTTGTTAAAGGAAAGTTATTATATAACTAGATTATCTATTTTAAGATTAAATTATTTGAAAGAATTATATCAAAAACATGACTACAATTAAAACAAATAGTTATCATGAAGCTACAATAAAAATATAGGCGCATGTACTCTAAGTTCACCTAGGTGAATGAAATCCTACAAAGCATCAAAGGGTTCAAAACACAATTAAAAAAATAACTTTAGGATTATATAAACTAATGAACAATCAAGGTTTCCTCTTTTCATTTGGGTAATTCTAATAATTCAATATGCTGCAACCGCTTGAAATTAACAAAAGATTTACTTAAGCATTTTGGGGGAAAATGGTAGGAATGATAAAAAAATGATCTATAAAAAAGGGAAACTTAAGAAGAAAATATACTTGCCGATTAATGTCCAAAAAGAACTCCAAGAAAAGATCCTTTACTCACCTCCTAAGATGCAGTCGTTGTCCCTACTTTCTTCTCTTTTTTTTAAAAATTTACGTGAGGTTTTCAGATGGTAAAGAAAAGAAAAACATTTAAAGGATATATGCTTGTTGAGGATAGACCTGGTGGTTAGAGATTTTGTAGGATATAAGGGATTTTATTGTTGAGATTTTAAATTTTATTTTTGTGAAACGTGGTATCAAGGTAAAAAGAAAAAAAATAGTTTTCTTATCCATGTTCTCTCTTAAAAAAAAGAAACTAAGATATCAAAGGGAAAATATGTGTAGATGAGTTTAAACTTGTTCAAGGGCTTGGTTGCATAAAAATTCTAGTATACTGGGCTATAAGGCGAATTTGGTCAGGGAAAAAAACTTAAAAGTAAGTTGGGCTTTGAACAAAGCTTGCCATAAGAAATATGATTGTGGGCCTTAGCTTACAGAGGCTTGGGTATTACATCTGACCCACCTAAACAAAATTTTTCCTCAAAATTTAAATTAAGCATTAAAAGAAACTAGGTGTTGTAGGCGTATAAAACTGCTTATAGGTCCCTTAACACAGCTCGACACGATGATTCGACAAACCAACAGACCATCTGGCGATGAATCCAATCATGGTCGTTAAACCACAATATCGAGGCTAAGTAAGACGTGACGAAGTAGATTAACGAGGCGACGAGGTTAACGAACTCAAACACCGAAGCGTATTTACTACCAAATCAGGATCCGGATTGCCAAATCAAAGTCCAGATCAACAAATCAGAGTTCGGATAAACAGCGAAACCGAAAAACGACGAAACAACCAACACTTAGAGGGCTCGGCCAAGGCCGAGCCACCTTTTGGTGGCTCGGTGGCTGAGCCACCAAGGTGGCCGGCCGAGCCACCAATTAGTGGCTCGGTGGCCGAGCCACCAAGGTGGCCGAGCCACCTGGGCCCAGATCTGAGCCCAGATTTGGTTTTGAGTGCCTATAAATAGACTTGGTTGTTCATTGTTTGAGAGGTTGGAATTTCTGGAGGCGAAACTCTGCTGGATTGAGATCTAAACCTCGAAGTTTTGAAGCTTTGAAGACTTGAACTTGTCAGATCTGGTTCTTGGCGATCATCCATACCAAACAAGGCAGGAGTTCGAGAGAGATCAGATCTAAGATCTACACGGTTACCTTCTGGATCAAAACTTGGTTTTTGATCTAGAGAAGAATATCGATTTCGCTTGGTCGATTTAGATTACTTGTGGCTATTATTTCCTTGGTGAAATAGTACCCTCGGCTGTTATTTCCTTCGTGAAATAACACCCATCATACTGTGTAGATCTGATCGGATCTAGATCGCGTGGTGGTCCACGGATTAACCCCGGCGCAGGCGAAGAACCCACACAAGCAAGAGACCGCAAAACAGGATCTTGCGATTTGTTCCACAAAAAAGAAAAGTTATAATCTTTTTATTTTTCTTTGATTTTGTTATAACCGGATCTTATAAAAAGACCGGATCTTTTATAACCGATAAACTGTTGCTCAAGAGAACAATGACTTCAATGAAAATAACAATTTTTCCCGCGAACAATCTGGCGATCACGGTAGGAGACACCGATCTCGCTGCTGAGATCGTTGCGCCGTAGCCGCGGATCTCAATCCCAGTCGAGGAGGAGGTCGAGTATGAATTCGACCAACAAAAGTTCGAGGAGTATCTGTCATCCTCGTCTGGATCCACCTCCCCTCGCAAGTCCAAGAAGTTCTCCTCCAGGAGAAAAGTTCGTTGGTATGAAGAAGTAGAGAATACCAACAAAGATCTCACCCCGATTGATGCCGAAGTTGCATCGGGTGAAGTTCCACCGACCTCCAACCAGGTCAAGTCTGTTCTCGCCAATTCCTCCACCGTTGAGGGTGTAGTGACTCTCTCAAAGAGAGCTCACCAGAGGCGACGTCAACGCCTGGCGTGATAATTAGCAAAGGCGATGGAGTCCACTGACGGAGTCCGCTACGACGCGGATCTGAAGAACAAGAGAGGCAAACAGCCTCAACAACCAATGAATGGCAGCTCCTCCAAGCCGCTAACGAACGAATGGATCCGTGTCAAACGTAATCGTTCGACACTGGAGGAGCGCATTCGCAAGCGCCGCGCACTGTCAGCACAAGCATGGGCTCAAGTCCAAGAAGCCCATAGAAGATTACAGAAGGAAGTGGTAAAAAAGCCGCCACCAACCCGCCAAGTATGGAGGCCGAAGTCTGAAGCAGCAACTCAGGCTAAGGAACAATCATTGCAGCCTTCAAAACAAGTTCAACCTCCCGAACCATCCCGAAGAAGGATGTCAGTTTTGGAGCGCCTCGGTCCACTTCCCAAAGCTCCAGCTCAAGAACGTTTGGACCCGATAAAGAAGCCCCGAACGACTCAACATGACAGGGGTCGCCGCCACCCTCAATATGACAAGGAGTTCATGGCAACTATGCGCACCAGCTTGCGTATTGAAGTCCAAGAGCCCACCGAGAACTCACGCCCACAAAGGCGCGTATCGAGACGCGTGACTCTTGAAAGCCCAAAGTAGGCAATTCGCCCTCAGAAGGAAACGTTGTCGTCTGATGATAATAGCGTTATACCTGAGAAGTCATGCCAACACACGATAAGTTACTCCGACCTTCAAACCGACGAGTTGTACTATCGTGTTGGGGGTACGAGTAAAACCAGGAAAAGGAGTCCTCGAAAACTAGAAACTCAGTGCCCCTGTTCCAAACTCATTCGAGCAGTATTTTGTCTGAGTGTAACTGCATCAAGACAGTCCCCGAAAGAACTTCGGTTTTTGAAAGGCTCAGTACCGAAGCACCAAAACCAAGGCCTAGGCGTTTCCGATGAAGAAGAACGGTAGTCGAAGATGGAGAATTTCCGAGGGTCACCACTAATATGACCAGCAAAGGGACATCGACATAGGATAATCCCGAGTCGATTCCAGAAGTACCCCGGCGTGTAACCCGTCTGCAGTCTGGAGCCATCATACGAGCGACTTATGGTAGGATTCGGACAAGATTACCTTCAGAAGATGAAGAATCGGATGCCGGCTCTGCGGTCGCATCAGATAATACAGTATCCAGCGAGGGACAACCCCGCGAATCACTTATGATAAGTGCGGAACAAGTGTCCAAGTTGCTCGAAGAAGCCATGGCTAAATAACAGGAGAGCTTCAGGTTTGAAATGCAAATGGCCATGCAGAATATGAGAGAAATGCAAGACCAACAAATCCGAGCACTGACAAACCAGCAAGGCGAACCAAGTGTAGGCGTATAAAATTGCCTATAGGTCCCTTAGCACAGCTCGGCATGATGATTCGACAAATCAATGGACGTTCGAGTGACGAGGCGACGAGGCACGCAAGCAACGGAATACGTTTGAATATGGAGCCAATCCAACGGTTCGGAAAGTCAACGAGTCGTCCAACAACAAAATGGATTTGAACTTAAACACCAAGGCGGATTTACTTGCAAATAAAGACCCAGACTATCAAATCAAAGTCCGGATAAATCAAACGAAGAACCGGAAGATGGAAAACAACTAAACCCAACACACCCGTGGGGACTCAGCCAAAACCGAGCCACCCCAGGGTGGCTCGGCCAAAGGGGTGGCTCGGCCAAGGCCGAGCCACACTGAGGTGGATTGGCAGCCGAACCAGCTCAGGGTGGCTCGGCATGAGCCGAGCCACCCCAAGGTGGCCGGCTCCCTTTCCCCCCCCTCTCTCTTGTGCACACAGGCATAGTTCAGAGAGCCTATAAATAGGCCTTCAGATTCATCATTTTGGAGGACTTTTGGAGAACTTTTTGGAGAACCGAAACTCTGCCGGATTGAGATCTCGTGATTGATTTTTTGAAGGCTTGAAGACTTGGATATTCGGATCTGATTCTTGGCGAGCACCCGCACCACAAAAGGCAGGAGTTCGAGAGGATTGAGATCTCAGATCTACGTTGCTACACTCCGGATCAAAGTTTGATCTTTGATCCCGAGATTCGAGCGGTTGTTTCCTTGGTGAAACAATCCCTCCGGCTATTATTTCCTTGGTGAAATAAACCCGTTATACTGCGTAGATCTGTTTGGATCGAGTTCACGCGGTAGTCCACGACAAATAACCCCGGCGTAGGCAAACAACCCACAAAGCGAGTGACCGGATAACAGGAGCTCGCGATTTGTTCGACAAACAAGAGAAAAAGTTGTATTCTTTCTTTTGTTTCATTTTGATTTTCGTTGTAAACGGATCTTATAAAAAGACCGGATCTTTGTAACGCATAAAGTTGTTAACTGAGATAGCAATGACATCAATGAAGAAAGCTACGATTTTTCCCGCGAACAATCTGGCGACCACAGTGGGAGCCACCGATCTCGCTGCCGAGATCGGAGCATCGTAGCCGCGGATCTCGATCCCGGTCGTGGAGGAGGTCGAGTTTGAGTTCGACCAGCAGAAGTACGAGGAGTACGTGTCCTCGTCCGGATCTACCTCCTCCCATAAGTCCAAGAAGTCCCAGAAGTTCTCCTCCAGGAGAAAAGTCCGTTGGTGCGAAGAAGTTGAAGCCACCAACGACGACCTCACCCCGATCGACGCCGAAGTTGCGTCGGGTGAAGCTCTACCGGCCTCCAAGCAGGTCAAATCCGCCGTTGAAGGCATGGTGACCCTCTCTAAGAGAGCTCGCCAGAGGCAGCGTCAACGCCTTGCGAAGCAATTCGCAAAGGCCATAGAGTCCGTTTATGGGGTCCGTTACCACGTGGATCTGAAGAACAAACGAGTCAAACAGCCTCAACAACAAGTGAAGGGTGGTTCCTCCAAGCCATCAACCATGGAGTGGGTCCGTGTCAAACGGAACCGTTCGACGCTGGAGGAGTGTATCCGCAAACGCCGCGTACTATCGGCGCAAGCACGGGCCAAAGCTGAAGAAGCCCGTCGGAAGCTCCAGAAGGAGGTGGTCAAGAAGCCGCCATCAACTCGTAGGGTTTGGAGGCCGAAGTCTGAAGCGACGGTTCAGACCAAGGAGCAACAATCGCAGCCTCCGAAGATTCAACCTCCGGCGAATCTGTTAGCCCTTATGTTTTGATGATGTTCTTACAACCACCATTATCGG
>BQKN01063729.1:372951-396163 GCA_022839385.1 Asparagus kiusianus
AAAAAAAAAACCAGAGAGTTTTCTGTTTGTGCTGAGAAAAATTTTCAAATCAGTCTGCTACTTTCTTCTCTGTGGTTTTTGTGTGAGCTCACCATCCCAGCTTCAGTAACTTGTTCTCTCTGCCATAGGAGCTTTGTAAAAGAGAGTTATTGCTTATTTCTTTCTGCTGTGTGGTTGAGATCTTGAGCAAGATCTACTGTGAGGGAGTGATCTGTTGAGATCAAACTGTGTGGTGAGAGAGATCGTGTGGGATCGCTGTGTAGACGAAGTTCCGGCTTCCAAACCGGGTGTGGATAGTGGATTTCTCCTCGAGAGTGGGGAGCGGGGACGTAGGCCAGAGGGCCGAACCTCGTTAACACATCGCGCGTCAAGGATAACGATTCCTAACCCTCTCTCATTTACTGTGTTTGTTTTTAAATTCCTGTGGATTGCTTGTTGTATGTTTAAATTTGCATATTAGAGCCTTTTGACCCTAATCACCCCCCCTCTAGGGTCCAACAGAATCAACCCAAATCGCCGGTGATTTCCACAACTGTCCCGGGAGATCCCGCAGGATCATCCCAGAAGAGGAAATCGGTGCTAGAGCGCCTCGGTCCACTTCCCAAGGAACGAGGTAAAGTACCAGTTCGAGAACGGTTGGGGCCAATGAAGAAGTCCCAAACAATGCAACATGTTGGGGGTCGCAGCAATCCTCAACACTTGGAGAAAATCGTGGCACCCAAGCGCACAACTTTGCGCATCGAAGTGCAGGAGCCCGCTGAAGATTCACGTCCACAAAGACGCGTTTCGAGGCGCGTGACTCTGGAAAGCCCAAAGAAGGCAATTCGTCCTCAGAAGGAAACATTGTCGTCTGATGACGATGACGTTATACCTGGGAGATCGTGTCAACACACGATAGGTTGCTCAGACCTTCAAACGGACGAGCTGTACTATCGTAAATCCAGAAAGAGGAGCCCTCGAAGGCTTGAAACTCAATGTCCTTGTTCGAAACTCATTCGGGCGGTACTGTCCGAATGCAACTGCGTCAAGGCAGTCCCCGAGAGAGTTTCGGTGTTCGAAAGACTCAGCACTGGAACGCCAAAACCAAAGCATAGGCGTTTCCAACGAAGAAGAACGATGGTCGGAGACGGTGAACATTCAAGAGTCACCACCAACATGACCAAAAATACCCCGACGTGTAACTCGTCTTCAGTCCGGAGCTATCATTCGCGCAACGTATGGTAGGGTTCGAACAAGAGTGCCCTCGGGAGATGAAGAATCAGAGGCTGGCTCAGCAGTTGCGTCTGATAACACCGTGTCCAGTGAAGGACAAGCCCGCGAGTCATTTATGATAAGCGCGGAGCAAGTGGCCAAGATGCTCGAAGAGGCCATGGCCAAACAACAAGAAAGCTTTAGGTTTGAAATGCAGATGGCCATGCAGAACATGAGAGAGATGCATGACCAATAGATCCAAGCTTTGAGGAATCAACAAGGCGAACCAAGTCGTCATAACCAGAACAACCTAGAAGATGAGGACACAAATGAAGCTCGTAATACCAATAACCCTCCCATCAATGCAGGAGGTGGTAACGAGAATGCTAGTGAAGACACAGATGAAAGCCTAAAAATTAAAAACCTCGAGAGCAAAATCAATACATTGATTTCCGCTCAAGAGACGAAAAAGACGGGCATTCCCTGTCCATACCCAAGAGAGTGGGAATCGATCCCATATCCGGCGAAGTTCAGTTTAATTAACTTCACACCGTTTAATGGGATGGGTTCACCCACTCAGCATTTGATTTACTTTAAATCGCACTTGGGAGTCATCTTTGGTAATGAGCTTCTGATGGTGCGGTCATTCGATGGCATTCTTCGCGGAGCCGCCTTCGATTGGTATCGTCGTCTCAAGCCAGGAAGCATAAACAGTTGGGACGACATGGAAACTAAATTCCTCATGAACTTCTTTGACGACGATACCGAATTCTCTATCGAATCATTGCTTGATGAGAAGCAGAAAGACGGGGAGCTAGTCGACACCTTCGTCAAGAGGTTCCGGAACAAAGCAATGAATTGCCGGGACCCAATCACTGAGGAATTCATCCTCCAGACCTGCCACAACAACCTTTCGCTGGATGTGTTGGAAGCAATGTGCACAGTACCATCCAAGACCTGGAAGGATTTGAAGGTTCGAGGAGAGCAAGCTGAACGATTCCTCAGGAGAAAGAAGGCGGAGAGAGGCCAACCGGCAACAAATCCTCCGAAGCAGAACTTCAACCAAAAAGGGAAAGGTAAAGCTCATGCTAATGCTGTTGATGCTAACCAAACTTTTCAGTTACAACCTCAGCAACAGCAGCAGCAATGAGTGCCACAACAATCGTAGCCACATTAGCAGCAACGGCCCCAGAAGCAAATGTCTTCGGAGCCGAGGTTTCCCAAAGTTTACTCCTTCAAGGATGATGAAGTTGCCGGCATCTTCAAGTACTTGTTAGAGAACAACAAAATCCAGTTGCCGGTGATTGTAGATCATGAAGGGGCCGCCAAGGTGACGGACCCGAAGTACTGCGCGTACCATAGAGCGGTCCACCACCTAACGAAGTCCTGCTACCACCTCAAGGATAAGATCCAGGCATTGATCGACGTAGGAGTCATCACTCCGAAACCGGCCAAGAATGTGAGAGCAAACGCGGTGTCAATCAGTTTTGGATCAGTGCCTACAGATTGGTTCGAGCCAAAGCGTATCACCAAAGTCGGGATGAAGACAGTGAATGACGACCCGCACGGACAACGCCAAAAGGGACTTGTGCCGCACACCACCCCAAACGATGAAATTCTCTGGGTGCACCCCAACCTGATTGAAGATGAACAATGGGCCGGATCGTCATCCAAGAAGAAGTCAAAAGGGAAAGGGAAGTCTTGTTACGGAGCCTCTGCCATCCCAGGAGAAGATGACGAAAGAATCCCCGCTTTCCCGCTCTCCGACGAAGAACAAGAGGTCTTTACAACCTGAAGTGGAAACGAGTATCACTTCAAATATCCATCTCCTGGCGATCAACTAGTTGAACAGGGGGTGACAAAACGGGGACCAGCCAAGACTCTTATAGAGCTGGGGGTGATTACGGTCCCTAAACCGGTTGAGGAGGTTCGACGACAGCCGGCATATAAACAAAAAGAAAAGAGGCCCGAAGAGGTTCCAAATCCAAAGCAGTCTCGTTTCAGTCGTCTGATTGGAAAAGATAAACCGGAAAGTTCAAAGAGTCCGCGCGTCTTCGACATTATGGCCCAGTTAGCTAATATTCCGGCTCAGATAACTCTATATGAGTTGCTACGGCTGTCTAAGGAGACTAGAGAAGCCTTGCAGGAGGCCTTGGCTGATTCAGAATCATTCCTCACACGGATCAAGCCGGTGCCTGAAGAATTGGAGCTTTTAGCTCAACAGTGCAATGTGGCGGCTAAGAATATTCCCTGCATCACCTTCACCAAAGAGGACATGCAGACGAAGAATTCAAACCACGATCGGCCCCTGTACTTCATCGGGTACATTAGCTCCAGCGAAGTCAACCGAATCCAAGTGGATCCGGGTTCCGCTGTGAGTATTATGCCAATTCGCCTAATGCATAACCTTGGCATTCCAGTCAGCAAATTGGCAGCCACAGGCACAGTCATCTACGGATTCAACACCAGCGGGTCAAGGCCTTTGGAGAAAATCCGAATAAAGTGCCAAATGGGCGATTTGAAAACGGTGGTCACGTGCTACGTAATTGATGTTGAGACATCCTATAACTTACTATTGGGTCGACCTTGGATCCATAGTAATGTTATAGTTCCCTCCACTCTACATCAGTGTTTGAAATATGTCGACACTGATGGAAGGGTCAGGACGGTGGTCGCGGATAAGCAACCATTCAAAGGGTATGAGAATTACTTCACAGATTCTCTCCTTTATGGTAATGAATCCGATACGGAACCATCGGTCCAGGGCACGGACAGCGGAGAAGAAGCTGATTCCGAGGCCGGATTCGATTACAATGGCGGTTTTGTTTTAAATGACATTGTACCCTTTGTAATCAATCTTGACGATGAACAATCGTCAGATGGCGGTTGTAACTGGCAACTTGCCGATATTGAAATAAATCATGATTTAGAGTACTCCTTGTCTCTTGATGACGCTATAAAGGGATTATACGATAATCCTGATTTATGTATGCCACTCTGGTCGTCTTATGTGACGAAGAGAAGTCTCCAGCATTCTTTCGGGACAACCCGGATTATTCCTGCCAAAATAGGGGGACAAAAAGAATTGATTTACGGTAAAGGGGAAAATCTTCCGTTGCCAGATCATTTCCTAAGAGAAGATGAGGATGATGACAAATCTGGTCTGCACTTATCTAAGTATAGTCCGGAAGCACGCATGCTCATGGAAAAACAAGGGTACGACTTCATACTCGGAGAAGGTTTATACTTCGATCGAGGTTCACGTATCCCAGTCAAAGCGGCATATGTACCAAAGGGGAAACCAGAGGACTATTATCGTCACAAGAGAGGCTTAGGCTACGTTTCATCAGATGACGAATGTGGCTGGCAAATCATCGATCAAATTGCTAACAAAGCTAAGGATGGATACTTGTCAGATTCTTCAGCTGAGGATTCCGACACAAGTTTGGGAGAAATGTTCAATACCTTAATGTCGAACATAACCACAGCTGATCCATCGACATTGGAGGATGACGATCAAATGCCAACGTGGAAGGACCCATGGGTTCATCACCTAAACATGCAGTATGGTGATAGGTTCGAACAGAGAGAACCACCCACCGAAGACGAAGTAGTCCAAATTAATATGGGTGATGAGGCCAATCCAAAACCCATATTTATCAGCGGTAGTCTTCCCCCAGATGAGAAGGAGGAGTTAATTGCCTTGATCAGGGAATACATTGATGTCTTCGCCTGGAACTACGAAGACATGCTAGGACTCGACCCCAATGTGGCAATGCACCGCCTCGACATCAAGCCGGATGCCAAACCTGTCAAGCAACAGCAAAGACGGTTTCGTCCGCAGATTATGGAAGCCATCGAGGCAGAGGTTAAGAAGTTGATCGACTCAGGATTTATCCGAGAAGAACAACATCCAGACTGGTTGGCTAACATCGTTCCCGTTATGAAGAAAAATGTCAAGATCAGGATTTGCATCGATTTCAGGAATCTGAATGAAGCATGTCCAAAAGATGATTTTCCTCTCCTGATCACGGATGTCATTATCGACAATACATGCGGATTCGAGAGAATGTCCTTCATGGACGGCTTTTCGGGGTACAATCAAATCAAGATGCACCCAGACGACGAGAAGCATACAGCATTCAGAACGCCCATCGGTATCTTCTGCAACACGGTGATGCCCTTCGATCTGAAGAACGCAGGTGCCACATACCAATGAGCGATGACCAAGATTTTCCAGAAATACCTCAGGAAAACGGTTGAATGCTACGTTGATGATTTGGTGGTAAAAAGTCGCAACAAAGAAGATCACATTAAAGACTTGAGAACGATGTTTGATCTCATGCGGAGTCATCAATTGAAGATGAATCCCACAAAATCCTTCCTCGGACTGTCCAGTGGAAAATTCATTGGATTCATCGTCACCACTAAGGGTATACACATTGACCCAGACAAAGTGAAGGCAATAAATGAATTGCAACCCCCGAGAAATCTAAGAGAACTCAGAGGGTTGCAAGGGCGTTTAGCTTACATCAGGAGGTTCATTTCAAATCTATCTGGGAAGTGCCAACCATTTTCCAAGCTAAACAAGAAAGTTGTGTCATTTATTTGGGACGAGGCTTGCCAAAAAGCATTCAAAGATATCAAGGCATATCTGATGAATCCCCCTGTTCTTGTTGCACCAAAATCAGGTAAACCGTTCTTGATTTACATCAAGGCGATGAACCATTCGATAAGTGCTTTACTAGCGCAAGACGATGATAATGGTCATGAATAGGCAGTCTATTACCTAAGTCGAACCTTGATAGGTGACGAGTCTCGATATCCGATGATCGAGAAAGAATGTCTTGCATTGGTATTCGCAGTACAAAAGATGCGATATTACTTGGTTGGCCAGACGATTTACATCATTGCTAATGTTAATCTGGTACGAGTATTCATGACTCAACCAGGTTCATTGAATTGGCGGTTAGCAAAATGGGCCCTTCTCTTGTCCCAGTATGATTTGCACTTCAAACAGCAGAAGTCGGTCAAAGGACAGGCGATTTGTGATCTTTTGGTAGCAAGTCCGACAATAGATACAGTTGAGGTATACGATGACTTGCCAGATGAAACCCACGAGGTTAATACCACATCACACCAACAAGTATGGCAATTATATTTTGATGGTGCTTTGAGAGCAGTTAATAAGGCAGTAACTCCCGGATGCCCTAAAGTCACTTCCGGAGTTGGAGTCGTCTTAGTTTCCCCGGGGAAGCATGTTATGCCTCGAGCTTATTCACTGACGAATCTATGTTCCAATAACGTGGCCGAGTACAACGCGCTCCTCATTAGACTCAGTTTTGCTAGGGAGCTGGGGGTCGAATATCTCGAAGCTTTTGGGGATTCTCAATTGATAGTCAACCAAGTTCGCGGAGAGTATGAAGTCAGGAACCCAGATCTGATTCCGTACCACCAGGAGGCCGTCAGAATGGTAGATTCTTTTGAAGAATTTTATATCGAATACATCCCATGTCTCCAGAATGCTTATGCAGATGCACTGGCAGCACTAGTAGTATCACTCGCGCAGCCGCCCAAAACTGAACTGCTAGTCACAGTAAGATCACACCAACTCTGCATACCCATATACGATATGGAGGTCGAAGAGGAGGATGATAGAAATGTAAACGCCAAAGAGGTGAACTCAACCCAAATCGGATCTGAGTCCCGAGATTGGCGCTTTCCCATCATTGACTACGTCCAATATGGCAATTTGCCGGAGGATGTAAAGGAAAAAGAATCTATTCGCCAAAGAGCACCAAGGTTCTTTTACAATACTGAGACCCGTACGTTTTATCGTCGGGGGTATGATGATTTGCTTCTCCGATGCCTTTCGAACGAAGAAGCAAAAGAAGTTCTTAAGGAAGCACACGAAGGAGAATGCGGTGCGCATCAGCCTGGTCCCAAGCTTTATGATCGAATCAGAAGAATGGGATATTTCTGGCCAACAATGGTTCGTGACGCGATCGAGTACGCCCGAGAATGTCATGCTTGTCAAGTACATGCAAATTATATGCACCAACCACCGGAGCGGTTACACACGTCAACCACGTCCTGGCCATTCGAGACATAGGGTATGGATATTGTCGGTCCCATCTTTCCTCCTTCAGTTAAAGGTGATCGATTTATCCTCGCTACCACCGACTACTTTTCAAAGTGGGCTGAAGCCATTCCGCTTAAAGAAGTGAAGACAAACAATGTCATCAACTTCATCAAGCATCATGTCATATACCGACATGGAGTGCCGAGGCGGATCGTTCATGACAACGGTCCGCAATTCATAAGCAACGCCTTCATCAGGTTCTGTGATAAATTCAAGATTCAAGATGTTTCGTCAACGGCTTATTATCCTGCTGCTAATGGATTAGCTGAGGCTTTTAACAAGACGATCATCAAGATCTTGTCAAAACTCGTGAAAACCAATAAGCGAGATTGGGATGATAAACTCGGCGAAGCACTCTGGGCCTATCGCACCACCATACGTACACCTACGGAAGCCACCCCGTATTCGTTAGTATACGGATGCGAAGCAGTTCTACCATTGGAGATTCAAATCCTCTCCCTTCGGATCACTCTTGCAACGGAGATGACGACCGAAGAGCAACATCAGAAACGTCTCGAAGAACTCGAGAGGCTGGACGAAAGGCGCTTGGAAGCTCAACAACACATCGAGTTCTACTAGGCTAGGATATCCAGGGCTTTTGACAAAAAGGTCCGCCAAAGAAGCTTCAAGGAAGGAGATTTTAAGGAAGGAGATTTGGTCCTCGCTGCTCGTCGACCAATAATCCTCACCTCCAAGAAGAAAGGTAAATTCGAACCTAAGTGGGAAGGACCGTTTGTAATAGACACAGTCTATTCAAACGGCGCTTACCGCTTAATTTCTTTAGAGGGTGTAAGGCAATTAATGCCAATAAATAGGAAGTTCCTGAAAAAGTACTATCCCTAGTACATTCAGGATAACTCATTTATCGGGAAGTTCCTTGAAGAATATTACGCTTAATATTCTAGAGGATAACCCAAATTCATTTTCCAAAACCCCTCACTGATCGATTCCAATTGACAGTGAGTCCACCAAAAATGTTCTTCTGGTCTTTTTGATTCTTTCCATGAACAAGAGGTCCACTTTCAGTTCGGAGTCCCCTTTCGATAAACGAAAGAACTCCCTTCCTTTTCTCTTTGGTTAAACCTTCTCATGGTCATAACCAAAGTTGAAATTTCACTTCGATAAACGAAGGACTCATCTTTCGATCAGGTAACCAATCCTATAAAAGATAAGTTTATCTAGATCTTTCAGATTCTCGGAGTGGAGATCCCACTCCTAGCTTCCTTCTTGCACTAGAAATAGAATATAAAATTCTTCCTTTCCAGAATCAAGGAATAGAATATAAAATTCTTCCTTCCTTGCTTGGGGAATAGAATATAAAATTCTTCATTTCCCACACCAACTCCTTTTCCAAAATTTATTAATTTAGGATTCATCCTAGGTATTTTATCCCGAAACCTAAGCAGGGATAAGTCTGCGCCTAACACGCGCTGCCGGTTTAGTCTTTCTCCGAAGAAGAAGACACCAGAGTTCGATTCTGGGGTATTTTATCCTGAAACCTAAGTAAGGATAAGTCTGCGCTTAACACGCGCCGCCGGTTAGTTCTTAACCGTTAAAAAGAACGCTCGTCCGCATATTCAACATTGTGGCAGGTTGTTATTAATAACACCGAAATCCATGCCTTACACGCATGGGGAATTTTATCCTGAATCCTAAGAAAGGATATGCCGATGCCTAACACGCGTCGTCGGTTTAGTCTTTTTCCACAAAAAGATACCAGAGCTTGACTCTGGGGACCTTTGTCCCGAAGCCTAAATAGGGATAAGCCAACGTCTAATACACGTTGCTGGGTAGCCTATTCCCATAACAATGGCAAAGTCTACATATTCAAAGTTGTAGCACAAAGTCTAAGGGAATTCATTCCTTTAGCGCAACGTCACATGCGGAACGGGTTAAAACAATCCGCATGTAAGCCCGACTCAAATGGTAGTCGGTAAGAGCACGTCAAATCCGTTGAAGGCTGAGGATTTGCCAAAAATCCTAAGTCAACGCCTCATACACGTTGCTGTTTAGTCTTTTCACAGGAGAAAGACGAAGTCTACGTATTCAATGTCATAGCACTGAAAGAGTTAACTCTTTTAGCTTAACGTTACGTGCGGAACGGATTTAGACAATCCACATGCTAGCCCGACTCAAACGGTAGTCGGTAAAGGTTAATCAAATCCGTTAAAGACTGGGGGTTAGGCAAAAATCCTAAAGCCAACACCTAACACGTGTTGTCGGGTAGCCTATTCCCATAACAATGGCGAAGTCTATGTATTCGACATCATAGCACGAAGTCTCAGAGAATTCAATCTCTAAGCACAACGTTACATGCGAACGGATTTAAACAAACCGCATGCTAGCCCGACTCAAACGGTAGTCGGTGAAGGCTCATCAAACCCGTTGATGGCTGAGGGTTTGCCAAAAATCCTATGAGTATTATGGTCAATCATTTCAAACGGAATGACGAATCATAATAAAAATGAAAACCGGTTTCACTAGAAGAATCAAAAGTCAAAGTACACAGCAAACCAAATCATACATCAAGCCCATGACCAAAAATCTATTGACTGAGCTTAGACAGCTTCTCATCATAAGCTTGCCTAAGTTCAGCTCTAATGGTCTCCTCGGTGGTGGTCGAAGTCTTCACATCAGTCTCCTCGGTCTCAACCAGCTTCCGCTTCAAGGACTTTAACTCATCAGACAAAGCCGTGCAGGTTTGCTGATCCTGTGCCTTCGTCATCTGAAGAATACCCAAAGCCTCCTCTTCCTCGCGGAGTTCTCTTCTGAGCTGGTCTATCTTGGTCTCACAAGAGGTAATGGAAAGGCCGAGCTCGGCAAGTGAAGATAATCTGGTAGCAAGGCCGGTCTCAACTCGATCTACTCGGTCTCACTTCATCTGAATCTCAAGCTCAGCAAGAATCTGAGTCTCGCGTAGTGACTGTAAGCGAGTATCCAGCTCAGCAGCAATAAATGAGGAAGCGCCTGCATCTCGGAGCTCACGAAGCATCTGAAGCTCATGCTCTAGGCAATCGAGGTCATCAACTATAGCCTGTGCCAAATCTGGATATCCTGCTTCCCTTATCAAATTAACTTTGGAATCAAGGTAAGGCTTGAATTGGCGAAGGGAAGGTCCACCGTGGAAGAGCTTGTCAATCATAGCATTCATGAAGGAGAAGAAGGAACGAAGTTCTATGCAAAGAACGATCTTCTCAGGATCGTCGTCTGATAGCAACTCTTTCACAAGGGCGTGGAGCCGAGAAGAAGCCCCTACACAAAGAAGAGGAAATCCGTCAGAAAAAGACCTTGAGGAAGAGGAAATAACATTCTCAGTTGTTTAATTCATACCCTCTTGAGTCACTGGGGGTAGTGAAGATGTAACGGCTGCAGGGGCGTCAACTGGTGTAGTCGGTCTCACAGCTGGCTCAACAGGATCATCCTCGACAAAAGCTCCTATCAAATTCAAGACAGAATTTGCTGAGGTATTACATTATAGCTGCATTAGTCAAAATTAGCTAGCCCTATAATCAACTTAGAAGGAGGTACGCACCTTCAAAGGAACCATCCTCTGGGTTTGTAGTAAATATGGACTCAGAAAACATATCGCCAGGTAGCTGGTCATCAATCTGAGGAGAGCTATACATGAAGTTCAGCATAGGAGTGTCCGCAAACAAGCCTTCCTCGCCAAAATCATCAATCGAGAAGTCTGACGCAGGAGAATATAAGTACCAAAGAAGAATGAAGAGACTAAAACCAATAAAAAGGAGTTACCTTTTACTGGTGCATTAGCCTCCTCATTTCCAAAATCCTCGTTCGCCTTCTGCAAGTTATCTGAAGGAGCAAGAAGTACAGTGACAATTAGAGGATGCACAAACTCCTTTGTGTACCATCTAAAAGATGCATTGTCGATGGTAGATGTACCTGGATCCGCGGAATCAGGTCCTACATTGACATCCTCCCCAATGTCAGCAACTCCTGTAGACCTTTCTACCTGGGGCAGGGGGTCGGACTCACCAGGAGATATAGGAACGGGATCGGGACTCTTCTCGCTCTCTCCCCGTTCTCCTATATAGAGATGGAAAAGCATGAGTCGATGTTATGAATAACCAAGAGAATGGTTTACAGGGTAGATGTTACCTCTGGCACTAGCAGGATCATCACCAGCCAAGTACATATCAGAGGCTCGGGAAGCCGCACGCGGCTTGCGGGCTAATCTCTTCCGCCTGGCAGTGGGGACAATAGTCAAAGGTCTCGCCTGGGGAGGAGGACGGAACTCGTCTTCTTGGTCACCAATGGTCCCTGAAACATCAAACCATTGTCAGCTGTAATAATTCTGGAAGGCAGAAGAAAAAGATGAATGACTAACCTTGCTCGGAAAAGTCATCGTAATCTCCAGGATCTCCTCCTGAAGCCTCGTCTGCAGAATGGAGTGTCCTTTGTCCCTCTTCATCAATCCGACGAGTCTTATTCTGTGCCCTCTGTGAACGAGCGTTCTCCTGTATCCTACGGGAATCAACCTGAGAGGCTTCCTCAGCCTCTAGCTCCGCAATCGGCTTCACGGGGATAGTCTTGTTGGCTGCTAACAACCACTTGCAGCTCAAGAAAGTGAGGTTCAACTGCCGATCAGCACTCAGGAGACTGAACTTAACACCAGTACAACCAGTCACGGTCCACAACTAAGCACGGAGACCATCCACCAAACCGCCGTGGGCCCGAAGCTGCTGTCGAGGTTTCCCAACATAAAGCTGGTCATAGCCAAACTGGTGAGCGAATCGGCAGGGTAGATATGGCTCTATGAAACACTGGTCCCTCACCCGGAAAGTCAGATAACCTAGCCTAATGTTCACTAGCCAGTTGAAGCAGCTGATGTCTAAGTGAGTGTGATACTCCCTTGGCCTCTCTTCGTCTATCAAACACTCGCCGTATCGGCCGGAGAACTGCGGAAAGCAAGTGGAAAATGTCCAACACTTGTGGACCTGCAGCTGCTGTCTAATCTCAAAAAATCCGTGCCCTTCCCACTTGCCATTCTCAAGCAACTGTAGCAGGAGAACGGAGTGGTCCATGGTGCTCGGCACCGACATCATATCCGAACGGTGAAGGACGAACCAGGCCATCAAATAAGTATACGAGAGCTCCGTCTTAATGGTAGGAATCTGACCCGGCAAATCACTTTCCTTCCGTGTAAAGGTACTAGAAAGCTGTCGAAGTCCTCGATGAATGTCAGCTACCATTACCGGAAGAAGTGAAAGCTCTTTCTTATAGGCGAGCTGAACGGCTGGGTAGAGCACCTCCAAGGCCAAGGCATCGCCAGACTGATAGGGAACCACACACTTCTTTAGCCAAATAGCAAGATAACCGAAAAGAAGAGTCATCGGTCGAATCGGTGCGGTCGCATGCCATAAGAAGGATCTGAACCTGATACCTGCAGGAAAACCACCCTCAAGACTGCTAGTGGTATAAGAATGGGCGTCGATCTTCTTCAACAAACTGTTCACCCCTGAGGGAGTAAGTGGGGCCAACTCACAAATAGCCTCGCCAGAATTGCTCTCCAGGTTCTTGAACAAATAATTCGCAAACTACTTCAGACTCACGGATGCCTTGGTCCTCTTTGCTAAAGGCTCAGACTGCGCCAAAGCAATGTGATAGTGACAGGTGAGATCCCATAGAGTCTCATAGCGATCGAGCATACGATCCTTCAACTGATCCAATTCATGATTAGAGGGAAAGTACTCCTGGTATAGCATCTGTCCCATGGGCAAGCCAGAAATCCTGTGCATCTCGTGAAGAGCCAAGCCCAACTCCTCCTGCCGGGTCAGAAAAGTGTTCGAGTCTGGATTATATAGCTCGAACAAAGCACAGAGATGCCTAGCGCTGACAGGCAAGCCATACATGGTGGCACGAACGGCTGCATACAAACCGCAAGCGTGCAAGTCCTCGCCCCATCGGCTCAATACGTACGTCGTCATGTGGGTCCACCAAAACTTGTCCAAAGAATGGACCCAACCATAAATCCTGTGACGCGTCGCAGGCATCTCCCGTCCTAGAGCAGCGAGGTGATTCCTCAAGGTAGAAGCAGTGGCAAGGAACTCGTTACATGGTGGTGCATCCTGCCCTAACACTCCAAGATGCAATCCGATGATACGACTCCTGCTCGAGCCAGGAAAAGCCTAATGAGTAATGTAGCCGTAGTGGACGCTCTCATGCTCCTCCGTCAAGCGCCACGACATCTCCCGTGTCACGGCATGACGCCTGAGCTCAGTCAAAGAACGATGCCGAGGAATCTTCGGCAAATAGATGAAATCACTGCCAGTCTTATGAACCCACTACTCGGCCTCAATGAACACGGTGTCCGGGTCTTCGACAGAGTTGCCAAATAGAAAGTCAGTCTTCTGAAGAGGCTGAATAGAACTGGCGTCCCTCACGAAAGGTGCGTCAGTGATCAACTGTCGGAGAGCTCGATGCCCACCTTCCCTCACCACTTGAGCAACCTCAGTCGATGTGCCCAAAGCAAACCGAGGAGTAACTGGAATGGGGGAAAGATCGTCGGAGGTCGAATAATACTCACCACGACGCCCGTATACTGCATGAGACGAGAATGATCCAGAAGGGTATCCCACTGGAAATAAAACAGTTAAACACTTGTTAGTCTCAGCCATAAAAGGAAATTAAACTCATTTTACAAATGGGTAAAATAGAGTCATTGCCTTATAAAGGGCGAGACGATTTGGCCACATTGTGCAATTACAAGATAGGGTATATTGATAATATGTCCCTGCCTTATAAATCACAATGCAGCGCCAAATCGCCCCCTTTATTTTAGAGATATGGTTTTGACCAAGCAAAACATATCTTTAAAGCGTCGATCCTCACCAAGGAGAATCAAGGCTCTTCCCGATTACCTCACCAAGGAGAACAACGTGGGGGTAAAAGGACCAATTTGCAAATTTTCAAGAAAAAAAGGGTTAATTTGTAAATTTCCAAATACTATCAAAAATAGCTCACCAGCGTAGGAGGGAGGCGCACCATCAGCCGACGTAGCAGGGGAACGACCTCTCGAGGCACGCGGCATAATGAGCTGCAAAATAAATTGAGGGATCAGATCTAAAAAATTGTTTTTTTATCAATTCTACCCCCCTGAAAGAGAAGATCGAGGTGCCAAATCATGATTCTAACACTCACATGCGATCCCACAAATCCACAAATTGAATTAAGCATAAAATAAGCCAAAATTGTGGAGGATTTCTGAAGAAAAGCTCAAGATCCAATAAAAATGAGATCTTTAAGGAAACTTGAACCACGCGCTCGAGGGGCCTTAGAGAAATCCTAAATATGGAAGTTTGGGGAGATTCTTCAGTCCAAGATCCAAAGGAACCCTAGATCTAGAACAACCATCAAGGTTTGAAGGCGAAAGGAGGCTTGAAGGAAGAGAAAAGCCAAAAAGAGGGAACAAGAGGGGCCGGCCCTAGAGAGGAGAAAGAAAAGAAAAGAAAGAAGAAAAAAAAGGCCCCTTTTATAGGGTGAACCAAGTTGAACCAGACCGGACCAAGTTGAACCAGACCGGACCGGTCCAAATCAGTTCAAAAGAGGCTGAATCAAGCATCAAAATGACCTCAAATCAACTGAGGGTTTGATCCTTGGTTTATTCTCACCTCTCCCACATATTCGGAAGGGTCGGACGATTTTCTTTTTGAGCCAAATTATTGCCTTTTTTGGCGCCGGTTCAGCTCATTTTGGGCACGAAAATACTCCAATAAGCACGACGCCGGACAACGCGTCGCAAATAAAGACTCAACGCCAACAATCGAGGGTCAGTTGTATGTTGAACCAACAAACACGAGCTAAAGATTGAAAAATCAGGAATCGACTTTAAGTTCAAAATTCCGACAACGGTCAGACAATAAATGCAGCACCGGAATCCTTACAGACATTCGACAAAACACCGAATAGCCTGAAGGAGCGAAGGAATACAGAACGAAGGTCATTCTAAGGTCCCGTTATGCCGAATGAGGGTAGGGGCAATCATATCCAAAGCATTCCAGACCCTTCTATAAAAGAACGAGGCTGAAATACTTTAGAGGGGGTATCTGTAGGCGTATAAAATTGCCTATAGGTCCCTTAGCACAGCTCGGTACGATGATTCGACAAATCAACGGACGTTCGAGTGACGAGGCGACGAGACACGCAAGCAACGGAATACGTTTGCATATGGAGCCAATCCAACGGTTCGGAAAGTCAACGATTCGTCCAACAACAAAATGGATTTGAACTCAAACACCGAGGCAGATTTACTGCCAAATAAAGACCCGGACTATCAAATCAAAGTCCGGACAAATCAAACGAAGAACCGGAAGACAGAAAACGACGGAACCCAACACACCCGGGGGGACTCGGCCGAAACCGAGCCACCCCAAGGTGGCTCGGCCCAAGCCGAGCCACCCTAGGGTGGCTCGGCCAAGGCCGAGCCACCTTAGGGTGGCTCGGCATAAGCCGAGCCACCCCAAGGTGGCCGGCTCCCTTTCCCCCCTCTCTCTTGTGCACACAGGCACAGTTCAGAGAGCCTATAAATAGGCCTTCAGATTCATCATTTTGGAGGACTTTTGGAGAACTTTTTGGAGAGCCGAAACTCTGCCGGATTGAGATCTCGTGATTGAGTTTTTGAAGGCTTGAAGACTTGGATATTCGGATCTAATTCTTGGCGAGCACCCGCACTACAAAAGGCAGGAGTTTGAGAGGATTGAGATCTCAGATCTACGTTGCTACACTCCGGATCAAAGTTTGATCTTTGATCCCGAGATTCGAGCGGTTGTTTCCTTGGTGAAACAATACCTCCGGCTATTATTTCCTTGGTGAAATAATACCCGTTATACTGCGTAGATCTGTTTGGATCGAGTTCATGCGGTAGTCCACGGCAAATAACCCCGGCGCAGGCAAACAACCCACAAAGCGAGTGACCGGATAACAGGAGCTCGCGATTTGTTCGACAAACAAGAGAAAAAGTTGTAATCTTTCTTTTCTTTCATTTTGATTTTCGTTGTAATCAGATCTTATAAAAAGACCGGATCTTTGTAACGCGTAAAGTTGTTAACTAAGATAGCAATGACATCAATGAAGAAAGCTACGATTTTTCCCGCGAACACCAAGTCGTCGTAACCAGGTTAATCAGGAAGATGAGTACGCACATGCGGATGAAGCTCATAATGCCAATAATCCTCCCATCAATGCAGGGGGTGGTAATGAGAATGCTAACGAAAATACAGGTGAAAGTTTGAAGATTAAAAACCTCGAGAGCAAAATCAATACGTTGATTTCCGCTCAAGAGATGAAGAAGACGGGCATACCTTGTTCATACCCAAGAGAGTGGGAATCAATCCCGTATCTGGCGAAGTTCAATCTAATTAATTTCACGCTGTTCGATGGGAAGGGTTCACCCACTTAGCATTTGATTTACTTCAAATCACACCTAGGGGTTATCTCTGGTAATGAGCCTCTGATGGTACGGTCCTTTGTTAGCACTCTTCGGGGAGCCGCCTTCGATTGGTATCGCCGCCTCAAGTCAGGAAGCGTAAATAGCTGGGACGACATGGAGACTAAATTCCTCACCAATTTCTTTGACGACGACACCGAAATATCCATCGGGTCATTGCTTGATGAGGAACAGAAAGATGGGGAATTGGTTGATACCTTCGTCAAAAGGTTCCGGAACAAGGCGATGAACTATCGGGACCCGATCACTGAGGAGTTCATTCTCTAGACTTGCCACAACAACCTTGCATTAGACGTGTTGGAAGCAATGGGGACAGTACCGTCCAAAACATGGAAGGATTTGAAGGTCCGAGGAGAGCAAGCCGAGCGATTCCTCAGAAGGAAGAAGGCGGAGAGAGGTCAACAGGTGACGAATGCTCCAGCACAAAATTTCGTCCCACAAGGGAAAGGTAAGGCACATGCTAATGCAGTTGATGCTAATCAAACTTTCCAATTGCAACCTCAGCAACAACTGCAGCAACAAGCACCACAACAATCATAGTCGCAATGGCGACAACGGCCTCAGAAGCAAAAATCTTCAGAGCCAAGATTTCCTAAAGTGTACTCCTTCAAAGATGATGAAGTTCCCGTTATCTTTAAGTACCTGTTGGAAAATAACAAAATCCAGCTGCCGGTGATCATGGATCAAGAAGGGGCCAGCAAAATGATGGACCCGAAGTATTGCGCATACCATAAAGTGGTCCATCACCCTACATGGTCGTGCTACCATCTCAAGGATAAGATCCAGACATTAATTGATGTGGGCGTCATAACCCCGAATCCGCCCAAGAATGTAGGAGAAAATGCAGTATCAATTAGCTTTGGATCAGTACCCACAGCATAGTTTGAACCAAAACGCATCACCACAGTATCAATAATCTTTTATTTTCGTTATTTGAATTCATTTGTAACGACTAAAGTTTAATGAAATCAATGATGAATGCAGCTTTCCACGAAAACACTAAGCAGAAAGAAGAATTTAGAGCTATAATGAAGATGGAAATGGAGTTGAACATGCAGCGCATGAGGGAATTTCATGCCCAAAAACTTTAGTCCTTGTCAAATCAGCAAGGTGATGTTGTCGTAACAATACTAATGAAGTAGGCAACAACTCGAAACTAGATGAAAATATCAACGCTGAAGACAAGAAGATGAAGGACCTCAAGAGCAAAATCAACGTCTTGATGTCCGCTCAAGAGGTGAAGAGACCGGCATACTGTGTCCATACCCAAGAGAGTGAGAGTCAATTTCTTATCTGACAAAGTTTAATCTAATTAACTCTATGTCGTTCGATGGGACAGGCTTGTTGGACCTTAGATGGGGGGTGATTAGGGTCTTAAGGTAATAATTGTGAAATAAAATTAAGACATTGTAATACACCACAAAATGAAAAGCTAAAGTAAAGGAGATAAGGTTAGAAATCGTTATCCAAGTAACACGCGATGTATTCATGAGGTTCGATCCTCTGACATATGTCCCCGCTCCCCACACTCGAGGAGAATCTACTACACAACCCGGTTTGAAAGCCGAAACTTCTTCTACACAACGATCTCCACTAGATCTTATAACCACAAAATTAATCTCCACGGGATCAAGCTCACAACAGTAGTAAATAATGTAAAATCTCTCTCTTTACAGTAGCCCTATGGGAAGAAGAGAGATAGCATTTGAAGCTTGGAATGTGAAAATGAAACAGTAAATAACATGATGAAAGTTGAAGATCTTTTGAAAATAATAAACTTGAAAACAAGAGTTTTGCAATAAAAGCTTGGATTTGAAGTAGTTGGGGTGTTGGGTATTTATAGGGAAAGAAAACGGTAGCCAAAATCCCAAAGAAACAGACAAAATTCCCCAAAAACTGGATTACTGAATCTATAAAAAATAGTCGTTACATTGTTATGAGTTGACTCAGTATTGTTCATGAGTCGACTCATAAGTAGCCGTTATAGGCTAAAAACCAACTTATGGGTCGACTTGTAAAAATCATGAGTTGACTCATAAACCATGGGTCGACTCATAAGATCATGAGTCGACTCATCAGAAACAAAACTCATTTTCCAGCACAGTTTGTGAGTTGACTTATGACAGGCATGAGTCGACTCAACCTGATGGGTCGACTCATGATGTTGTGAGCCGACTCATCAGAAATAAATTATAAACTACGTAGTAATTTGTGAGTCGACTCAATACTGTTCATGAGTCTACTCATAAACATGTACACAAAAAATTTCAACTTTGAACCTTGTTAAAAAATATCAAATAAATTCTAAAAAATTGTGAAACTTTGGGAATAGTTTATAAACATTTTGACAAACTTGTTTGAAAAGGAATTTTGCAAAAAGGTCCTCATATTTGTGAAAATCATCATTTTAACAAAAGTACCAAAATACGTGTTTTGAAAGTGTGCAAGTGTGTGTGATATCCCAAATAGCTTCAAATAAAATCTACAACTACTTGCCTACATTTAAGTACTAGAGAAAAAATAAAATAGCAAATACTTCTCACATAGAAATACATTTCTTGAGTCTTGATATTGCTTTAGAGTTGATGAAGCTTTTCATTGTGTTTAGTGTTATTGATAAACATTGCTTCATCACTTTGCCTCCTCCTCCTTTAGATATCATCGTTGTAGCCCATATTCCATCCAATCCTCTATAAATGGTACTAACTAGCTTGATATTTATATTATCTATAATATCACTCAATAAGCAATTTGTATCGATAATGGTGGTTATAAATTATCATCAAAACATAAGGGCTAACAATCTCTCCCTTTTTGATGATGACAACCAACCATTATATTAGAGCAAAATAAATATAGCTTATAGATAGTAGATCCCCCTATCTATGAGCTCCCCCTAATTATGTGCACAAATAAGGATATTTCTCCCCTTTGTCACCATCAAAATAGGGTATATGAAATAAGAAACATGCAAAAATATTTTAGTGAATGCATATGAAGTTTAACTAACCAAGCAAACAAACAAAACTTTTTTACATAATGCATAAACCCAAACCATTTCTTATGCGACAAAAAATCTTCTTCACTAAGAGGCTTGGTAAAGATATCCGCTAATTGAGATTTTAGTATCAATATAAACAAGGGATACATCTTGCCTCTCTACATGATCGTGTAAGAAATGATGACGCACATCAATATGCTTAGTTCTAGAGTGCAAAACAGAATTTTTTGAAATGTTTATAGCACTAGTGTTATCACAAAAAAATTTTGTATTTTAAAAATACAAATCATAGTCAACTAAACTTTGTTTCATCCATAAAAGTTAGGCATAATATAAGCTGGCGGCAATGTATTCCATTTCCATAGTGGACAAGGCAATACAATTTTATTTCTTGGAGGCCCAAGAGATAAGAGAGTTACCCAAAAATTAATTTGTACCACTCTTACTCTTGCGATCTACCTTACATCTAGAAAAGTCGGCATCACAAAAACCATAAAGATCAAAAGAGATGTTTTTTTGATAAAATAAACCAAGATTAATTGTATCATTGACATATTTAATAATTCTTTTAACCTAATCAAATGGGATGTTTTAGGAGAAGTTTGAAAACGTGCACATGTACACACACTAAACATGATATCGGGTCTACTAGCGGTAAGTTAAAGAAGACTATTTATCATACCTCGGTAAACTTTTTGGTCTACATCCTCACCACTATCATCCGCATCAAGCTTGATACTTGTACTCATAAGAGTTGGTGCATGCTTAGAATTCTCCAATCCGAATTTTTTCACCAATTCTCTTGCATACTTGCTTTGAGAAATGAATATCTCATCCTTAATTTGCTTTACTTGGAGCCCGAGAAAGAAAGTGAGCTCTCCCACCATGCTCATCTCAAAATGATCTTACATCACATTAGAAAATTTCTTGCATAAAGATTCATTAGTGGCACAAAAAATAATATCATCAACATATATTTGAACTAAAATAAAATCATTTTTTCTTTTTCTTATAAAAAGTGTATTATCAATTTTCCCTTTAGAAAAGCTATTTTCAAGAAGAAAACTAGAGAGACGAGAATACCAAGCTCTAAAAGCTTGTTTTAACACATATAAAGCTTTTTAAACCTGGTAAATATGATTAGGAAATGAATGATCCATAAAACCGGGGGGTTACTCAATATATACATCCTCTTCTATAAAACCATTTAAAAAGGCATTTTCACATCCATTTGAAATTATTTAAAATTTTTAAAACTTACAAAGGCTAAGAACATTCTAATGGATTCTAACCTTGTAACCGGTGCAAAGGTTTTATCATAGTCTATGCTATCCTCTTGATTGTATCCTTGGGCAACTAAACGAGCTTTGTTTCTTGTGACTATACCATATTAATCAAGTTTGTTTCTAAAAACCCATTTAGTTCCAATAACATGAACATTGTTAGGTCTAGAAACTAATTTCCAAATATTATTTTTTTGAAAATTGTTTAGTTCATCATTCATTGCTAGAACCAAAAACTCATCTTTTAAAGCACCATTTATCTTTTTAGGTTCTATTTGAGATAGGAAGGCAACATTACCACACTCACTCAAAACTTCTGAGCGAGTTAAAATCCCTTGTGAAGGATTCCCTATTATTTTCCCCTTTGGATGATTTGGTGAGAATTTCCATGCTTTGGGGAGTTCTTCTTGCTCTTGAATGTTGTTGCTTTCCCCATCCTTTTGTGCATCTATTGAGGGTTCGTCCCTCAATATCATTATCATATTTCATAGAAAAATCAACTTGTAAACCAATATTAGCCTCATCAAAAGTAACATTTATAGATTCTTCAACAGCAAGAGTTCATTTGTTGAAGACCCTATAAGCCTTACTTCTAGGTGCATATCCTAAGAAAATACCAATATCAATTTTTGAATCAAATTTATCATGGTGATCTTTGGTGCTCAAGATAAAACATTTACAACCAAAAATATGAAGTTATCCAATAAAAGGGGTTTTGCCATAAAAAAGTTCATAAGGATTTTTCTTAAGCTTTGTTCTAATCAAAGCACGATTCAAAACATGGCAAGCTGTATTGACGGCTTCTGCCCAAAAATATTTTGGTAAATCAAAGGCATTTATCATTGTTCGTGCCATCTCCTGTATGATGAGATTTTTTCGTTCAACAATACCATTTTATTGTGGTGTTCTTGAAGCGAAAAATACATGGGTTATATCACGATATACATAAAAATTATTAAAAAATTATTTTGAAATTCACCACCATAATCAGTTCTAATTTTAACAACTTTCAACTCTTTTTCATTTTCAATTCTTTGGACAAAATTTAAAAAATCTTTAAAACATTCATCTTTACTACCAAGAAAGATTGTCCATGTAAAACAGGAGAAATCATCAATGATAACAAAAACATAGTGTTTACCTCCTAGAGAGGTAACATGTATAGGACCAAAGAGATCAAGATGTAGTAATTGCAAGGGTTTAGAAGTTGATACCTCATTAATGGATTTAAAGATAGATTTAGTTTGTTTATCTTTGGCACAATCTTCACAAATGGTATTTTTGATGAAATATAAGTTTGGTAACCCTTTTACAAGATTCTTTTTGGATAACTTGGATATCAATTCCATGTTGGCGTGACCAAGCCTCTTATGCCAAAGCCAAGGATTTTCATCAACCGCGGTAAGGCATTTAACATCTGGATCTACTAGCTCATTCATCTAAAATATATATACATTAGATTTTCTATTAGCAACAAAAACAATTTTTTTATTTGAGCTAATAATGCACTTATTCGGTTTAAAAGAAATATCAAATCCTTTATCACTTAACTGACTAATACTAAGACGGTTATGATTTAAGCTTCTAACCAAATAAACATCCTCTATTACGGGAGAAGGTATCTTACCAATGCATCCAATACTTATAATTTTACCTTTCTTACCGCTACCGAAGGAGACGTCACCTCCTTTAATCCTTGATAGGGTTGCGAATAGCTCTTTTTTGCCCATCGTATAATATGAGCAACTACCACTGGTAGAAAATGTCTTTTTTACCTACGAAAAAAATAGCGACGGATAATTCCGTCGCTATATGTTCATTTATAGCGACGGGTAATTCCGTCGCTATTTATCCGTCGCTAATATAGTTATAGCGACGGATTATCAAATTTTAGCGATGGATTTTTTTCGTCGCTAAAATTTTTTACGACGAAATTTTTTTCCGTCGCTAAATTACTTTTAGCGACGGAATTTTCGTCGCTAACGATTTTTTAGCGACGGAAATGCCGTCGCTAAAATTAATTGCAGGCCAAATTTTTTGGGCGCGGGCGCCCAAATTTTTTGGGCACCCGCGCCCGAATTTAATACCCAGATCCCCTTCTCTTTCCCACCCCGCCCCCCTTCTCTTCC
>BQKN01063729.1:396263-435582 GCA_022839385.1 Asparagus kiusianus
CCTTTCCCCCCGCCGCTAAAACCTCCCCACTTGGTCCGAATCTCGCCACCCCTCTCGCCTGCCGCCGCCGTTCATCCGCCGCCGCGCCGCCTCCCCTCTCTCCCCCTCTCTCTTAAGGTATGGACTTCCCTTCCCCCCCTTAATCTCTCTCTCTTTCTCTCCCCCCTTCTCAATCTCTCCTCTCTCCCTCTCTCTCGCCGGCCGACGCCGACAGCGAGCCGCCCACCGGCCGCCGGCCGCCGGCGTCGGCCGACGAGAGAGAGGGAGAGAGAAGGAGAGATTAGGAGAGGGGGAGATGCATTTGTAGTTATTTTTTGTTATTTAAATTTAATTTTTTTAACTTTAGTTTAATTTTGGTAAAACAAAAAATTTATGCAAAAAACCCAAACCCTAATAAAAAATATTCATATTGATAAAATTATAATATAAAAAAATTAATTTTAATTATGTTTAGGGTTAGGGTTAGGGTTAGGGTTCGGTTAGGGTTAGGGTTAGGGTTCGGTTAGGGTTAGGATTATAATATAAAAAAGTTAATTTTAATTATGGTTAGGGTTAGGGTTAGGGTTCGGTTAGGGTTAGGGTTAGGCGAGGGTTAGGGTTAGGATTAGGGTTAGAGGAGGGTTCGGTGAGGGTGGGGGTGATGGTGAAGGTTAGGGTTAGGCGAGGGTTAGTGTTAGGGTTCGGCGAGGGTTAGGGTTAGGGTTAGGTGAAGGTTAGGTGAGGGTGGGGGTTAGGGTTAGGGTTAGATGTTATGGTTAGGGTTAGGCGAGGTTTAGTGTTAGGGTTAGGGTTCGGTGAAGGTTAGGGTTAGGGTTAGGCGAGGGTTAGGGTTAGGGTTCGGGTTACGGTTAGGGTTAGGGTTAGGGTTAGGTGAAGGTAGGGGTGAATGTTATGGGTTAGGGTTAGGGTTAGGGTTAGATATAACGAACATATTGATATTAAACATCTATCCTTACTACTAGAAAATGGGTTATTACCTACGGATATTTAGCGACGGAATATTACGTCGCTATAACATGACTTATAGCGACGGAATTTCCGTCGCTATTTAACCGTAGGCAAATAACTTTATAGCGACAGAAAATGATATTTTAGCGACTAAACATTTCCGTCGCTAAAATATTAGCGACAATATAAAATTCCGTCGGTAAATATGATATAGCGACGGAATTTCCATCGCTAAAACAGTTTTTAACAACGGGATAATCCGTCGCTAAAACTTATCAATCAAAGGCCAATATCTTATCCTTATCTCCCGCCTAATTTTGTGCATGAGGAGATCTTGGCCTTTGATTGATAAATCAAAGGCCAAGATCTCATTAGGAGATATTAGGAACCCTCTCATTAGTAGAGGATATGGATCCGATTAAGTACAGCGGGTAGGTGCTGCCGAAATTTTGACGAAATAAAAGTACACTTGAACACACGTAAATACATATACACGCTACGTTTACATACCTAATGGGATAGAAGCCTTCCTCTAACAGCCGATCACACACACTTGTCCTATAACTTAAAATGATATATGTAGGGATATGCTCACTTCCATTAATTTTTAAATTCTAGATGCGGACAATTCCTGACAAATCGTTCATGGGCATACCACGTGATCGAAGGCATCTAGACACTCGATACAAGGATGGGATAGAAGCTTTCTTAGCCTACTCTGACACCAACCCTCTACGGTCACTCAGCGGGTTGATTTTTTGTCCTTACAATAATTGTAGGAATGATAAAATGCTCACTAGGAGTGACGTAAGTTTCCATCTGTCAATCAATAGATTTGATAGCTCTTATGTATTTTGGAGTCATCACGGTGAAGGCGTCCTGATGATGCAATTAGAGGAAGAGTTTACTGATGTCGACAATCCGACAATTAGCACAACTGATATGTTGGAAGATATTCTTACCGTGCCGTCTTCGAGTGATGTTAACACTACTGATATGTTTCAAGATGTAGCCCGATTGATAAGACTTGTTGAAGAAAACGAGTCACCGTTATACGAGGGTTGCACCGAGTTCACAAGGCTTTCTTTTATGCTGAGGCTTCTTCGTATCCAAACACTCAGTGGGATGGCTGTTACACATTTCGAGATGTTATTAGACTTGCTCAGGAAAGTCATTCCAGGCGGCGAGAAGAGCATCCTCGCAACTTATTATGAAGCTCATAATATTGTTGATACCCTGGGTCTCGATTACAAAAAGATAGACGCCTGTCCTAATGACTACATCTTGTACAATAAGGGTAATGAAGGTCTAGAGGAATGTCCGACGTGTCATGTATCACGTTGGAAAAAACATACGGGTACATCTGAAGGCATATCATCCAATAAGCAGAACAGAATCCCTGTGAAGGTTCTCCGATATTTTCCAATAATTCCTAGGCTACAGCGGTTTTATATGTCTGCCGAGCTGGCTGAGAATATGCGATGGCACTCGACCGACCGTAAAGAGGATGGGAAACTAAGACATCCTGCGGACGGTGAGGCATGGAAGCACATTGACCGTATATACCTTGACTTCGGTAAAGAGTCTCGGAATATTAGGCTGGGGCTTGCTAGCGACGGATTTAATCCGTTTGGATTAATGAGCTCTGCTTGGTCTACCTGGCCAGTGTTGCTGACACCGTACAACATGCCCCCGTCGATGTGCGTGAAGCAACCGTACATGATACTGTCACTTTTGATCCCTGGAAAATATTCTCCTGGAAATGACATCGATGTTTTCCTCCAACCATTAATTGACGACCTGAAGCTTCTCTGGGAAAAAGGTGTCAGCACTTATGATGCTTATGGTAAGGAGTCTTTCTGTATGCGGGCAATGGTCATGTGGACAATTAATGACTTCTCGGCATACGCTAACCAGTCTGGATGGTCGACGAAGGGTCGGATTGCTTGTCCGATTTGCATGTCAGACTATGAGGGAAAGTTCCTGAAGTACAGCCGTAAGTTTTGTTATTGACAACACAGAAGATGGTTGCCTACAGGGCACAAGTTTAGAAAGTTAGTAGGAAAGTTCGACGGCAATCCAGAAAGTAGACCGGCACCACCAAGGCTGACTGGAGAAGAAATATTTGAGCTTCTACATCCTTTACCTAAAAAAATATTTGAAAAAAAGATTCAACAAAGAAAATCCATTTGGTGTTAGGAGAAAAATATTGAAGCAAAAATGAAAGGGAAAGTGAAAATCAAAAGGAAATAAGCCTCGCAATGTCCGGTCGCATGAGTGTGTCTCAAAAGGCACCGAACTTCCGCATGGATGGTCAAAATTCAGCATATTTTATCAGCTGCCATATTGGAGAAGTTTAAAAATACATCACAACTTGGATGTCATGCACATCGAGAAGAACATATGCGAGAATCTCTTGAACACTTTGTTGCAGGACGGGAAAAAATCGAAAGATGACTTAAGGGCACGTCGAGACCTAGCAGAATTGAACATTCGTCCGGAACTGCAAGCTATAGATAAGGGTGACAGAAAGTTTGAACTCCCAGCCTCCCGTGTCACACTGTCGAAGGATGAGGTCACAATATGTGTTTATTTCTAAAGTCCGTGAAGACACTAGATGGTTATGCTTCAAACATTTCAGCAAATGTGCATATTGAGGACAGAAAGATTTTGGGACTCAAGACACATGATCATCATATTCTATTACATCAACTTCTCCCGGTTGCATTGCGACATGCTGACAAGGAACTCGCGATGGTGGTAATAGAATTCTGCGGTTTCTTCAAGCAACTATGCTCTAAGGTGATTGATGTTAGGGAGTTTGAAGAATTAGAGGGACATGTTGCTAATACACTGTGTAAAATGGAAATACTATTTCCACCCTCATTCTTCACGGTCATGGTGCATCTCACAATACATTTAGCATATGAGGCCCGCATTGCAGGACCAGTTCAATATCGCTGGATGTACCCCGTGGAGAGGTATTTATTATTATAATATTCATTTAATATTTATCAAATTATGTTTCTCAGTTCAATTTTGTCACAAATCATGAAACTATATGCTTGTAGGTATTTGGGTTTCATGAAACAACTGATGCATAATCGTGCACATCCTGAAGGGTCGATTGCAGAGAACTACATAAGTAACGAGAGTTTGAATTTTATCTCTCGTTACTTGCGGGGCGTAGAGACAAGGCTGAACTGTCCCCAACGAATAATTGACGGTACATTCTACAATGATCGTGGGGAGGATACTAGATTCCCCAGAATGGAGCTAGATCAAGCCCACACATATATCCTGAGCAATGATACTATATTTAACATATACGCGGCGTAAGTATTTAACTGTTTGAATTAGATTAGATCACCTCACAATAATTATCTCTATTTAACCGTTATAAATGCTTCTTGTCTAGGCTTCACATCCGACATGTCCAGACTAATCTTAAATGCAGAACAAAAAATAAGAGAGTTATAGACACACACTCTAGACAATTCCCTGCATGGCTGAAGGGTGAAGTAAGATCTTTTTATATTTCTGATTCGTATATCAAATATATGTGCCTGCCAACAGATATGTAAACTATTTGCTTCTTTTCTTAAGGTTGACAAACGGATTACGAATGAGATTAACATGTCTGAGAAAGTTTGTTTATATGCCAGAGGTCCTTCTAATGTGGTTAAGCATTATGGAGGCTATTGTGTCAACGGCTTTAGGTTTAACATCGTCGGTCTCGAAGAGAGACGACAAACGCAAAACAGCGGTGTGTTCTGCTCTTTCTCTCAACTGTCATACGCTAGTGCAAAAGATCTAAATCCGATACAGGGGGAAATCTATTGCTACGGTCAGGTAGAAGACATCGTGGAGATTTTCTATGGGATTAATAAGGAAGTCAGTCATGTGATGTTTAAGGTTCGTTGGTGTGAACAGAAAAAGGCGAAGGATGACTACGGTTACACAATCGTTAATCTTAACAAGGAAATATATCAGTCTGAAAAATACATGTTAGCTACTCACGCCAAACAGTGCTTTTATGTCAAAGATATAATTAAAAATGACGAATGGGTTATCCTTAAGAATCCACCTAGAGCCTACATTCATGAAGTCGTGTCTGACGAAGATCAAGATGAGGAGGTTATCTTGGCTGACGAAATAACCGAGGAGTTTTCATTGACATAAAATAATAATCTGGACGATGAAATTGCACTAGCGCGCCCTGATGTACCTACGATTATATGTGAGCCAAGGCGTAAAGGAAAAAAACCTATCCGTAGCGGAGTCGATAAAACTATAAGAACAGTCCTTTCATTGGCACGCACACGGTCGCAGGCTATCCATACACGATCGCAGAGTAGAGCCTCAACATCATCTGTTTGACTGGTTATCATGTATCATGATGTGTATGCATTATATTATTACCTTTATATTATCTGTTTGACTGGTTATCATGTAACACAGTGTGTCATGTATTACATTATTGCCTTTGTATTATCTGTTTAACTGGACATCATGTACATGCGATTCTGTTGCCATGTGCTGTTTTATTAATTATTTACATTTTCTGTTTAACTGGACATCTGTATTACATTATTTCCTTTGTTGGATATTCATAATGTTTTCAAAGTATAGATGACAAAAGGATTTCGTAAGAAAGTGCTTGAGAGAATTTTTGGTAGACATTCTAGAGGCGACGCACATGACTCTACGTCAGGTATTTTTATTTATTTGTTATATTTTTACATTTCTATAAACTATTAACATGAGCCTAATATATTTTTAATATTTACTACACAGGAGGAGGAGATGCTACACATGACTCGCAGCCACAAGACACATCATGCGGAGATGCTCCACATGATGTGGAGACACAGGCTGATCCTACACAGCATGCGGAGATACCACCACCACCGCATGCAGATATATTGGAGGAGAGGAGATTTGAGCCGTATAGCGTAGCTTTAGAAGCTGCGGCACTACCGCCAGATTCTATTCCGGATCAGCGAGCCCACGGTCCGGCCAAGGTGAGGGATGATTGGGATTCTTATCATGATATGCGCCCCATCGCGCTGCAAAGGTACGAACAAGCAAAGCGTAGATGCCTCGAACTAAAAGGTATGAATAAATTTTTATAGTTTATCGGTTATTATTTTAAAAAATTTTCGCAAATATATATTGATTCATTGTTTCATTCGATTCTTTGTTTCGCAGGTACCGAGCGACCTCCTCGACGCGGCCGCAATGCTACTAAGGAATCGAGCCTCATCCCTGATATTAATCGGAGGGCTGTGATCCGATGGGAAAACGGAGTGCCTGTTGAGGCCTTTGCCAATGCTTTCAACAATTTCCTTGCCGTTTTAGCCAGGAGACACGATTTCTTCAACATATTTTTGACGTGGAAATCATAGCGGATTGATGCGCTGGTGGCTTGTTGGAGATATATATGTGTGAGTCATTTATTTTAATTTTCATCATTATTAGTTATTAGTTTATTATTATGTTTAATACACTGATTTGTATCTACTTTTTCTTTATATGTTGAAGCGATTTTTCTTTCTTGACGATAATATTTGTGCCTGGACGTACTGCTTCGGGCAAATCAATGTATCGTTCAAGAGATGGCGGTTTGAGGTAAAGAAAAAAATATTTTGTCCAAATAACAGAAGATTGGGAGCGATACTGGCATCTTGACACGCGTGTGGATGGAGTAGATTTTTTTGCACTTTGCAGTTACTAGGACACGGCTGAAATTAAGGTATTATTGAAGTATATAATTTTAATTTATTGTTTGAATTTCTATATTGTTTCGAATTGACATTGTTTTGCAGGCTCAAGCTGAAATAGCAAGGAGGAATCGCAACGCGCCTCGCAATTACGAGCATCACGGGGGCTCCAGGATATTCAGCTACCATTATCATCAATTAGAGCTTGAGGTATATAATATATTAGCTTTTACATTGAGTATAATTTATGTGTTATGGGTTAATGATATATTTGAATAAAATAGGGAAGGGGAGATCTCAGACATTTTGCAGATCGTATTCTGACTTCCTGGAGCCCGAATTACGCCAATGAAGAGAAGAAAGCAAAGAATAAGGATCTGGCTGTAAGTAGCAGTTCATTTATATATTCAATTTCATATCAATGCATCATTATTAAGTCGACTTGCCCGGGTTGTTTTGATATATCGCACGAAAAATTACATGCCAAGGTAGAGGAGCAATTGACTCAGTCTCAGGTCTGTTCTAACACTCCTGCCCGGCTAAGTAGAGAGGATGAGGACTCCATCATCGAGACAGTCATTAGACCTAGTAGGAAGAACAGATATCGATGGAGAGGATCTGAGCAGAGGCCGCACGAGTCTAGTAGCACCTACGAGTCTGCAGCACCATAAGGAACACCAGGAAGCAGTTCATATCAAGACTCGATGGAGCAGCGATTAAAAGTGATTGAAGATTGGCAGTCACAGCAAACAACATATCAGCAGGCTCTAGAGGAAGTATGGAGGCGTCGGGAGCAGACCGTATTGGAGTTCAGACAATTCATGTCGACTCTGCCTCAGGAGGCTCAGGAGGCATATAGGAGACATTTTCTATCGTCACAGGTAATATATATACTTTGCTTTTTTTTAATTAGATGATATCGTACATACTGATACATACTAATACAAACTGTTACACACAAACCCTAACTCTAACCCTAACTCTAACCCTAACACAAACCTCAAAATTTATACTTGCGTGCGTAGTGTTGTTGATGGTGTATGCGTGAGTAGTGTTAGTGGTATTGGTTGGTGGGTTGGTTGGTTGGTTGGCTGTGGTGTTGTGTAATGGTGGTCGTTATGTGATTGGTTTGTGTGGGGGGGTTTGGTCGTGGTGGGGGGGAGGAATGGGGATTGGGTGTTGATGGTGGTGATGGTAGTGATGGAGGAGGAGGGGTGTGTAGAGTATGATTGGTTGGTGGGTGGGGGGCTTTGGTCATGGTTGACGATGAGGAGTGGGGATTTTGTTGTGGTGGTGGTTGAGGGGGAGGGGTAGGGCGAGTGTTGTTGGTTGGTGGGTGAGGTTGGAGGATTTGTGGTAGTGTTGTTGTGTTGTGGTGTGATGTGTGGTGATGTGTTGTGTAGTGTAGTGTTGTGTTGTGTTGTGATGGTGTAGTGTTGTTGTGTTGTGGTATTGTGTTGTTGTGTTGTGATGTTGTGGTGTTGTTGTGTTGTGGTGTTGTGATGTTGTGGTGTTGTGGTGTTGTGTTGTAGTATATTTATATTTGTACTCTTATTAATGTTTACACACACTTGTTAACATTTGATTTATATTTACAGGCCAGGACTTCTTCACAAGATTCAGCCGGGGGTAGTCATAATGTGGCTGGTGTTGAGGATGAGGATGATGATGATCAGGAGGATTGATTGTCCTTAATATAACTTTGAAAACAATTTCTTGTGTTGTATAAACAATATTTATTATGTACCTGTTGAGAAACTTTCTTCTGCTGATATTTGTGTGAGATTGAAGCTTTCTTCTACGTGAGATGTGATATTTGTGTGAGATTGAAGCTTTCTTCTACGTGAGATGTGATATTTGTGTGAAATTAAAGCTTTCTTCTGCTGATTGAACATGTTTTTAAAAATTATTATCGATATTGTACAGGGATTTTTTAATTTTCAAAATAATTTGCAAATTTCATTTTCTTAAATTTTTAGCGACGGAATTTCCGTTGCTAAAAACAATTTTAGCAACGGAATTTCCGTCGCTAAAGAGCTATTTAGCGACGGAAAACGTGCACGAAACCAAGCCTGTGCACTTTCAAAAAACAATGGCGACGGAATATCCATCACTAATACTTTTTTAACGACGGATTTTCCGTCGCTAAAAACCTATTAGTGACGGACATTCCGTCGCTATTGTTTTTTTATTTTTTTATTTTTAAAAAATAGCGACCAAAAGTCCGTCGCTAATAAGTCGTCGCTAACATTTAGCGACGTAATGTCCATCGCTAAAAGTCTTTTTAGGCACCCCTAATATAGCGTCGATATTTTAGCGACAGAACTTTATATTTTCCGTCGCTAAAAGTTTTAGCGACGGAAAAACGGCTTTTAGCGACGGATTTGTCCGTCACTAAAAGTTGAAAATCCAGCAGTGTACTATCAAGGTACCACATCTTTCTACGTCGTGTTTGTGATATTCTCTACATAAGGTAAAGACGTAGAAACTTTAGGTACCCAAATCTTGGGTCCTTGGGTGTTAGTATTCTTGGTACCTTTGGGTACCCATGTCGTTCTATAATAATCATTATTGTTTTTAATCCTACAATGAGTGAAGATATGACCATGTTTCATGCAATATGTGCACACAAAATTTTTCTTGTGTGTAGAAGCATAAGATCAATGAAACCTATTTCTTTCAAAGTGATGATGGCTAGAATATGCATGAGTAGTTTTAATTCTATCACTTTCAAATTCAAGCCTTTCAATTTTAGATCTCAATTGCTTGTTTTCAAAATCGAGATCCCCTAACAATTCATGTTTTAGAGCAAGTGAGGATAGTAGTTGCTCAAGTTTGGAATCGTAAGAAGCATGAAATTTTTTAAAGGAAGAGTATTCTTTTGTCATTCTTTTAAACTCAAGGTTTAACTCTTCTAATGTGGTTGTTAGATCACATTGCATATAGAAAGACTCACTTTCGGTATCGGATATTACCTCATTTTCTTGAGCCATAAAGCAAATGTTGGAATCATGAAGAGCAATCTTTACTCCTTCTTCATTGCTATCCAAATCGCATGGTTCGGATTCCTCCCATCCGGCATACATAGCTTTCTTCTTCTTGTATTTCAAATATTTCTCTTTGTGCTTAGAGCAATCTTTGGCAATATGACCCGGTTCGTTGCATTCAAAAAATTTTCCTATATATGAAAAAAACTTGTTGTCTGATCAGTTATTTGAATTCCTATGTGTTTTTATTAGTCTTGATATTCTTCTAGAGAGGTGTGCCACTTCTCTAGAAATGTTGACTTTACTATCCGAAGAGGAGGAGTTATCACTAGCTCCTTTGAGAGCAATAGTCTTCAATATTTGGGATGGCTCCTCAATTTCCCATGCGGGCACTTCCTCCTTCTCCTTCCCTTTAAGGTTTTTCTCATGAACTTTAAGCTTGCCGATGAGGCCATCGGGAGCTAGAATAGTAAGATTATGAGCTTCCTCTATGGTCGTAGCTTTGGGCTCTCACACTGGAGTCAATGAACGAATGATCTTGTAGTTTATCTCTTGGATAGTCAATTGCTTGTCAAGACCTTACAATTCATTGATGATATTAGTAAAGAGAGAAAACATAGTATCAATGGATTCATTAGGAAGCATTTTGAATAACTCATAGTCATGCATAAGCCCACTAATTTTGGACTCCTTAACTGGGGGTTTCCTTCATGTGTAATACATAATTTCATCCAAATTTCGTGTGCGGTTGCACACATGGAGACCCTATTGTACTCATTGGGGGTAAGACCACAAATTAAGGCATTCATGGCCTTTGCATTGAGATTAGCTTGGAGTCTTTCTCCATCGGTTATGGTACTAATCTTGAGCTTTTCTACATATTTTTTCTCTATGATATCTAAGATGTCAAGATCAATGCAACAAAAGTAAATCCTTATTCTAGCTTTCCAATAGGCAAAATTTGTACAAGTGAAAAGTGGGGGTCTAGTGGTGGATTGTCCTTCAAGCATATGCACATTCAATGAAGCCTCCATTGGATCTTTCCTCTAAGGTGGTTAGACCAAAAATAACTATAGAGATCAAGCTCTGATACTAATTCTTTGACACTAGAGGGTGGGGGGGTGATTAGGGTCTTAATGCAATAATTGTGTAATAAAATTAAGATAATGTAATACACCACAAATTCAAGTGACGCGCGATGTGTTCACGAGGTTCGGTCCTCTGACCTACGTTCCCGCTCCCCACTCTCGAGGAGAAATCACTACACAATCCGGTTTGGAAGCTAAAACTTCTTCTACACAACGAACTCCACGAGATCTCACAACCACACAATTGATCTCCATGAGATCAAGCTCATAACAGTAGTAAATAATGTAAAATCTCTCTCTTTAAAGTAGCCCTATGACAAGAAGAGAGATAGCACTTGAAGCTTGGGATGTGAAAACAAAACAGTAAATAACAAGATGAAAGTTGAAGCTCTTTTGAAAACAATAAACATAAAAACAAGAGTTTTGCAATGAAAGCAAGGATTTGAAGTAGTTGGGGTGTTGGGTATTTATAGGGAAAGAAAACGACAGCCAAAACCCCAAAGAATCAGACAAAATCCCCAAAAAACCGAATTACTAAATCTGTACAAAAATAGCCATCACAGTGTTATGAGTTGACTCAGTACTATTCATGAGTCGACTCATAAGTATTCGTTATAGGCTAAAAACCAACTTATGGGTCGACTTGTAAAAATCATGAGTCGACTCATAAACTATAGGTCGACTCATAAGATCATGAGTCGACTCATCAGAAACAAAACTTATTTTCCAGCACAGTTTGTTAGTCGACTTATGACATGCATGAGTCGACTCAACCTGATGGGTCGACTCATGATGTTGTGATTCTTCATCAGAAACAAATTGTAAACTACATAGTAGTTTGTGAGTGGACTCAATATTGTTCATGAGTCGACTCATAAACATGTACACAGAAAATTTTAACTTTGAGCATTGTTAAAAAATATCAAATAAATTCTAAAAAATTGTGAAACTTTGGGAATAGTTTATAAACATTTTGACGAACTTGTTTGAAAAAGAATTTTGCAAAAAGGTCCTCGTATTTGTGAAAATCATCATTTTAACAAAAGTACCAAAATACGAGTTTTAAAAGTGTGCAAGTGTGTGTGATATCCCAAATAGCTTCAAATAAAATCTACAATCACTTGCTTACATTTAAGCACTAGAGAGAAAAAAAAATAGCAAATATCTCTCACATAGAAATACATTTCTTGAGTCTTGATATTGCTTTAGAGTTGATGAAGCTTTTCATTGCGTTTAGTGTTCTTGATAAGCATTGCTTCATCACTTTGCCTCCTCCTCCTTTAGATATCGTCATTTTAGCCCATATTCTATCCAATCCTCCATAAATGATACTAACTAGCTTGATATTTATATTATCTATAATATCACTCAATAAGCAATTAGCACCGACAATGGTGGTTGTAAATCATCATCAAAACATAAGGGCTAACAAGGTTCACCCACTCAGCACTTGATTTATTTCAAATCTTACATAGGCGTGATCTCTGGCGATGAGCCTCTGATGGTCCGGTCATTCGTTAGGACCTTTCACTAGGCCGCCTTCGATTGGTATCGCCGTCTCAAGCTGGAGAGCATCAACAGCTGGGATGATATGCAGACCCTGTTTCTCACCAACTTCTTCAATGATGACACCTAAGTGTCAATTAGAATGCTTTTTGATGAGAAGCAGAAAGACGGAGAGTCGGTTGACAACTTCATCAAATGCTTCCTAAATATAGCAATGAATTGCCAAGATCCGGTCACACAGGAGTTCATCCTTCAAACATGTCACAACAATCTTTTTTTGGATGTGCTGGAAGCCATGGGGGTGACGCCATCCAAAACGTGGAGAGAGCTGAAGGTGTACGGAGAATAAGTCGAACGCTTTCTCAAGAGGAAGAAGGCTGAAAGAGTCCAACCGGAGACTAGTGCTCCAAAACAGAATTTTGTTCCTCGTGGTAAAGGGAAGACACCGACGAATGCATTAGATGTGAATCAGACATTCCAACTGTAACCGCAACAGTAAGTGCCGCAACAGTCGTCGTCTCAATCGCAACATCGACCTCAAAGGCAACAAAAGGCTTCTGAACAAAAATTCCTGAAGGAGTACTCCTTCAAGAAAGATGAAGTTCCTGCTATTTTCAAATACCTCCTGGATAACAACAAAATAAAGTTGCCTCCAATCAATGACTAGTAGGAAGCTAAGAGGACGATAGATCCAAGATATTGTGCATTTCACAGGTGGGTCCATCATCCCACTAATATGTGCTACACCCTCAAGGACAAGATCTAAGCCTTAATTGATGCTGGAATCATCACTATAAAATAGCTCAAGGAAAAGAAGGTAGGTGTGAACATAATGACCATCAGCTTTGGCTCCTTCCCTTTAACATGGTTTCAACCGGAACCCATAACAAAGGTGTGTTGGATAATAATGCCCCAAATATATAGTTTTCATGATAACAATTTACGTGTTATGCGCTAACATATCTATGCAGCTATTTACATCATATACGATCCAGATATGAGAATAAAGTGCATAATGAGTTCAAGGCAACATGGAGCAAAGAAGAAGAAATGAAATATGTCAAAATGTAAATTTTCTCTTGTTCTTTACTTAGATTTTATGTACAAGCCTTGATCACTCACAACACATACACACACATAGTATTAGTACACACTAACACATGCTTAGCATGTGGTTAACTATAGAAATCCCCTATACTTAGATTTTATAGAGACTTTTCTTCAGAGAGTAGTCGACTACTTTTCTTTATAGTCGACTACTGAATTTTGAGTTAAAATTTCCAGAAACTTTTCCTTCACTGAGTAGTCGACTAATCAAATTTAATAGTCGACCACTAAACACTAAGAAATTTTTCCAGAAACATTTCTTGTAGTAAATAGTCGACTAATCAACATTATAGTCGACTACGTGCATAGACTAAAATTTTCCAGAAACTTTTTACTTCAGTGAGTAGTCAACTAATGGACATTATAGTTGACTACTATGCAATTTTCTAGACTTTTTAGAATGAGTTCAAATACATTGTAGTCGACTACTTTGACCTATAATCGACTACTAAGATAGTTTTTCTGAACGTTTTAAGTTTGAATTTGAAATAATTTTTAGCCGTTTGTATCTGTTTAATGAGTTCAAAAATGTGTCTTTTTAAGGGATATAAATAGGTTAGAAGTTTAGAATTTTGGACAACTAAAATATATATATAAGATTGAATTTTTATGAAACTCAAGTGTAAGAAAATCTGATTTTTACTTGAGTATTGAGAAAAACAAAATTATGCAATAACAATTGTTCATCTTTATTCATACAAGATTTTGAAAAGAATGCAGAGAAAAAAAAGAGTCTATAAGACACTGTTGCACATCACAAACTTATCAAGGCTTATAGGAGATTTGTACATTGATTCAAGGAAAGGATTCTCTCATGTGTGAGAGGTGTGATCTCTTGGTGAAGAGATTGGTTGTAATTTGTATGGTCTTGCAAATTGGTCAGGTTTGCGTTTTGATTTTTTAAGTTTATTTAAAATTCTAGTGGAAACTCTCAAGCGAGATTTTCTTAGGGATTAGATGTACAATGGGAAGGTGGGACCTGTTTAAATCCTTGTGTTTGTATTATTTTTCTATGATTATCATTTCTTTTTTCAATTTATTATCTACTTTGCATAAAATTTTATAAAACACTATTCATCATCCTCTAGTATTTTTAGTATGATTAGATCAGATCCTACGTTTGGTATCAGAGCAAGATTGAAGAAATGACATCATCATCATATTCAGCTTCAAAATTAAAGAAGGTCATTGTACAAATAATCCTCCATTGTTCGACGGATTAAACTATAATTATTGGAAGTGTCGGTTGAGAATTTATCTCCAATCAATTGGCTATGAACTTTAAATTATTGTGGTAACTAAATATGAGAAGCCAATCACTCCCTTCACGGAATGGACAACATCTCAAAGAAATAATGCAAACTTGGACTCCAAAGCCATGAATGCACTATTTTACGCTCTTGATAAGAATAAGTTCAATAAGGTGTCAAGGGCCACATCTGCTTATGATATTTGGCACACACTCGAGGTAACTCATGAAGGTACAAGTAAAGTTAAAGAATCTAAAATTTCTGTTCTTGTACACATATTCGAATTATTTAGAATGAAGGAGAACGAGACCATTGGAGAAATATTTACAAGATTCACCAACATCACAAATTCTCTTATTGGTCTTGGAAAAGAATTCACACAAGTGGAAATGGTGCGAAAGACCCTTTGTTCTCTTACTCCACAATGGGAAAGAAAGTGACCGCAATAGAAGAAGCAAATGACTTGTCAACACTTACGGTAGAAAACCTTATTAGAAATCTCATGGCCTACGAAGTCCAAATTGAAGATAGAATGAATGAAGAAGAAACTAAGAACAAGAAAGTGCTTACATTCAATACTACTTCGGTTAAGGAAGATTCGGATGATGATAAAAAAATAAGCATGTTTGCACGTAAATTTAGAAAAATCATAAAACGAGGTAAGTTCAAATCTAAAAATTTAAATTCAAATAACTTACTTTGTTTCAAGTGTAATAAACCAGGACATATGAAGAAAGATTGTCCATTGTTAAAAAATAAACAAAAGTCAAATTACTTCAACAATTTCAACTATATTCAAAACAACAAGAAAATGAAGGCCTTGGCGGCTACATGGGATGAAAGCGATGATTCTTCTTCTTCTGATGAAGAAAGTGAAGAAAAGGAAAGTGCTCATATGTGCTTTATGGCAAAGATGTAGTAAGTGATAATGAAGAACTTTTAGATGTTTTTAATAAATTATATAAAACTTTTTTGAGATTAAAAGCCTCACATAATTTTCTTAAAGGTAAAAATAAAATATTACATGAAGAAATTTCTGATTTTAATTCTTCTACTTTTTCTAATTCTCAAGTAATTGAATTAAAAGAGGAAAATAAATCCTTGCTTAAAGAAAATCATATTTTATCTAATGAGAATGTTTATCTAAAATCAGAATGCAATGATCTAAAAGTTTGCATTAATATTTTAGATAAAGATATTTATTCTATTAAAACAAAATATGATGATATATGTTTGAATATTAGTAAATTCAATAAAGATAAAGAAAATCTTAAGAATTTACTTTTTTTTCAAAAAGAAACACAAAAGACAAAAGGTTTGGGTTTTCATGCTAATAATAATAATATTTCTAAGAAAACTATTTTTGTTAAATCAATTAGTAAGCCACATAAAAACAATGTTAAAAATAATGATTTACTCAAAAATAAATTAAAATATTTATCTATTTGGATACCTAACAAATTTCCTTTAAAGAAAAATTGTTATATTTCTGATTTTATTAAAAATGTTTGTTTATTAGAGAATTATTGATACGTGTGTATCTTCTTTTTGGAACTTAGTTATCCTCATGGGAGCTTGAGAATAGCTGATTCTCATGGTGGCTTGAGACTAGAGGTGTAAAGCAGTACACTAGAATGCAGGTTGAAGTGTGGAATGAGACGGTGAATCAAAGAATCGAAGCATCCAGTTTTTAGCCCGGGAATCAACTCATAACAGTCATGAGTCGACTCATCAGGTTGAGTCGACTCATGCCTGTCATGAGTCGACTCACGAAACCCAGCCGTTTGTCACCAGTCTCTGATGAGTCGACTCATCTCAGTCATGAGTCGACTCATTACTGGTTTTGTGTTTTGTCCAATTTCAGACGAGTCGACTCATCTCAGTCGTGAGTCGACTCATCGGTGGTTTCCTGATTTGTTTAGGTTTCTGTTTATACGTTTTCATGTGGGGTTTAGGCTTGGTTATTTACCACTTTGCCATCCACGTTATTCCTTATATAAAATGGATTATTTTAGGGTTCTAAAACAATCAAGAGAGATTAGATTGTGCTTGGAGAATTGAGAAAGATTGTTCTTTAATTCTAGTGAGATTGTGAGAGATTGTAAGTTATTTGATTCTCATAATCTAGAGAAGGTATTTTCCTTCACCACATTGAATTACGCTTGTATTCTTGTTATTTTTTTCTCAACCCACCTTTGATAATTTTGTGATCAAAGGTGCTCGCACGACAACTCGTTTCAAGTTGGTATCAGAGCGATCAGATCCAGTAGAGGGGGGCATCCTGTGTATGGTCCTAAAACGATCGCAATACAAGAAGCTAGGCGAGATACTTATTTCATTGGAAGGAGTCCACAAATTAAGAAAGAAGAAGATGACTGAAGGAGACAGTTCAGCAAGGCTAGATGCATTGAAGAAGCAGATGGAGACAATAGGTTCGACCCTCGTGCAACTCGTCAATCTTGTCCAAGACAAAGGAAACAAGGAGGAATTTTCTTCGAAAGGCAAGAAGAAACTTGTGGAGTCTGATGGAGAAGGCGAGGGTTCTAATTCAGATGAGGAGGCCCATATTGTTAAGTTTGTTTCACACCAATGGGGTAAGGGTTCTTACCAGCATTTGAAGATAGACTTAAAAATGGAGATTCATGTTTATGATGGGAGTGTTAATATCGAGAGGCTTGATGATTGGATCGATCGGATGGAGACCTATTTCACATTCTATGGATATTCATCCAAGGAGAAGCTCGTGTTCACAACTTTAAAGCTTTCGGGACATGCATTAACATGGTGGAAATCCTATTACAAGGAGGAGAAGAAGGCGGTGTCGTGGAACAAGTTCAAGGAACTGCTTAGGAAGTAATTCTATCCTGTAGGGTTCCTCGAAGAGCGTTGGTACAAGTGGTACGGGTTACACAAAAGGTTCAACCAGACCATTCAAGAGTATACGACGGAGTTCCAGCAGCAGGCGATGGTCCTCAACATCGCAACAGAGGAATATCCTATTTTAATGAAGTATATGGTGGGTCTGAACGAATATATCCAGAAGGAGATGAGGCTTTTCACAGTTGAGTCCATTGTAGTGGCGAGTGTGAAGGCTATTTCCATTGAGGGTAGGCAAAATAAGGGCAACGAAACGAAGGGGGACTCCAAACAAAAAGGAGGCAAGTCTAGTGGCCCTCAACCTAAGAAAGAGAAGAAGAAGGATGACTCGGGGAAGGCATGATTGACATGCAATCACTGCAAACAGACATGACACATAGCTGATCGTTGCTGGGAGAAGTATCCTCATCTGAAGCCGAAGAGATTGAAGAAAAAGGAGGAGAAGAACGCATACGTGGTAGCGTGGGGTCTGAAGAAAGTTGGATTAAAGATGGTTAAACATCCAAAACCCTATCCTTTAGGGTGGATTCATAAGGAGGCGGGATTGAGTGTGGTCAACCAATGCACTTTCAGATTTGCGCTCCACGAGTCATATATTGACGAGGTCACATGCGACGTCGTTCCGTTGGATTTTTGCCAAGTAATATTGGGCAATCCTTATTCATGGGATTAATTTGCAGTCTACGATAGATGAGCCCAAAAGTATACGTTCACCAAAGATGACGATCAATTCATCTTCTGTTCGACATCTCTTCCATAGGAGACGAGTTTGGTGACAGTGACTCGGGCAAAGAGGCTAGTGAATACGAGCAAGAGGTTCATATTGCTAGTCATTAGGCCTTATGAGGAGCAGCTGTGTAGGGTGTGCTTGACTACCTTAAGCAAGTTTCAGGAGGGCGAGCTTGATAGGTTGAAGGACAAATACATGGACTTGTTTTCAAAGATCATGGGACTACCACCCCGACGGGGTATAGAGCATGAGATTATGTTGACCGCCGAGAGTTCTTTGTCGAATATAGGTCTATACCACACATTTGTAGAGGAGTCTGAGGAGATCAAGAGGCAGGTTCAGGAGCTATTGGAGATAGGAGTGATTATGCCGAGTTGTTCCCCTTGCAGGTCTCTAGTATTGTTAGTGCCTAAAAAGGATGGAGATTAGCGCATGTGCGTGGATTATCGAGTACTCAATAAGATAACCATTAAGAATCGCTACCCGTTACCACGGATTGACGATATCATGGATCAGTTAGAGGGAGTAAGATTCTTCACGAAGTTGGATTTGTAGTCTGGCTACCATCAGGTGAGGATTTGGGAGGATGACACTTTGAAGACTCTGTTCAAGACCAAGCAGGGCATATTCGAGTGGTTGGTGATGCCGTTTGGTTTGTGCAATGCTTCGGCTACCTTTATGACGCTTATGAATGATTTGTTGCGACCCTTTATATAGGACTTTGTGATAATTTACCTCGATGACATCTTGGTGTACAGCAGGACCTGAGAGGAGCATCTTGTTCATGTTGAGAAAGTGTTTAAAGTATAGCAGAACGAACAGTTGAAGCTCAATGGAAAGAAATGTGAGTTTTGGAAGGATGAGTTGGTGTATCTCGGCTTCATCGTGGGGAAGGGCCAGCGAAGGATAGATCCAAGCAAGGTGGTGGTGATCATAAAGTAGCCGACCCCTAGGACAGTGATAGAGGTGAGAAGCTTCATTGGGGCTTGCCAGTACTTGCGCAAGTTAATTCGACATTTTTCGACTTATGCGGTACCTTTGCATGGCCTTATGAAGTTGAAGGTTCAGTTCGTGTAGGGTAGGGCGCATGAGGTAGATTTTCAGCTACTAAAGAAGAAGATCTCAGAGGCACCGGTGTTAGCTTTGTCGAATTTGTAGAGGACCTTCGAGGTGGAGACCGATGCTTCTAGTTATGCTATGGGCGCTGTGTTGATTCAGGATGGTAAGCTGGTGGAGTACCATTCATAGATGCTTACGGATGCTATTCAAAACTACCCTACCTACGACAAGGAGTTCTGTGCATTTTATCAAGCAATCAAACATTGGAGGGCATATTTGTTGGGTAATGAGGTGGTTGTGCACACTCAGATCACAAACCATTAGAATTTCTACATGCCTAGATGAAGCTGCAGTAGGCACGACACATGAAGTGGATGTCCTATTTGATGGTGTTCAACATCATTATTAGGTACAAGAAGGGGATGACGAACAAGTAAGCCGATATGTTATCTTGCCCACCAGTGAGGGAATTTTTGGTGGCAACGCGCATTCATCCCTTGGTTCCTTCGGAGTATGTACAGATGTACACATCCAGTAGAGATTTCAGTGGTGTGTTTGAGTGGGTGACGGTTGGTCGAAAGAGGGAGTATGCGATTGGTGATGATGGTTTGTTATATCATGGGACATCGTTTTGCGTTCCGGGGGATGCGACCGATTATAGTAGATTCAAGAAGCACATACATCACGTGTGCAAGGTCATTTTAGGATTCAGAAGACACTTCTTAATCTACGGCGCTATGTCTTTTGGCCAAAGATGTTGGAGGATGTCACTAAGTATGTTGGGGGGGTGTAAGCTATGTTGTATCTTGAAACCTTCCAATAGGAAACGGGGTTTGTATCTACCATTGCCAGTACCTTCGAGACCGCGAGAGAGTATATCTATGGATTTCTTAGGAGGATTGCCGATGACCAAGAGAGGACATGATTACTTGTTTGTTGTGGTAGACCAGTTCAGTAAGATGGTGATCTTGATTCCTTGTAAGAAGACTGTGACGGGAGCGGGTGCAGTGCAATTGTTCTTTGAGCTAGTGTGGAAGTACTTTGGATTACCGAATTCAATTATTTCTGATCGAGGTAGCCGGTTTCTCAGACATTTTTAGGATTCTTTGTGGAGCTTGATGGACACTAGGTTAAAGAAGAGCACGACATTCCGTCCACAAACAGACGGACAAACAGAAGTAGTTAATCGAACTATGGTGCACATGTTGAGAGGATACAATTCCAAGTATCCCAAGACTTAGGATGAGAGTTTACCATATCTTCAGTTTGTGTTTAATCGGGCTATTTATGGATCCTCGGGAAATCACTGTTTGTGGCTTGTTATGGGTTTTTACCTCCGAGCCCATTTGATCTCATGTTTTCAAGTGAAGCTATGGCAGACGGCAAGGATGGGAGTGAAAGGCAACAAGCTCAGCGATTTTTGGAGAAAATTGCACATATTCATGCCACGGTGGAAGCACAATTGAAGAAATCACAAGCCAAGTACAAGGCGAAGCATGATCAATATCGAGTTCCTTATAACTTTGGCATAGGCAACATGGTATGGCTGAAATTGAGTAAGAAGAGGCTAAAGGGAGAAGGGAAGAAATTGAAACCTATACGATAAAGTCCGTTTCAGATTCTCGATCAGATTTGTGACAACACTTTCAGGCAGGATTTGCCACCTTACTTAGGCATGTATTCGGTGATCAATGTCGAGTATTTGTAGTTGTTCGAGCCTCCATTGCTAGATGATGAAGGTGGCGACAAGGTGATCTTACCGCATGTTGAAGACTTGTAGTTTGATAGAGAAGAGTTGCTGAAAGAAGATTGCATTTTAGAGCGAAAGATGACCACGACGAGGCGGGGGACGAAGGAGTCGTTTCTCATTAGACGTCATGGTCAGGTTTCTAGCAAGGCTAAGTGGTTTAACAGGGAAGGAGGAGCTCACGAGTTTCCTCAACTGAAGTTCTAACTTGAACGAGACTTCAAGTTCCTAAAGGGGGAACCCATGATACGGGTGTATCTTCTCTTTAGAACTTAGTGATCCTCATGGGAGCTTGAGGATAACTGATTCTCATGGTAGCTTAAGAATAGAGGTGTAAAATAGCATAGTAGTACACAGGTTGAAGCATGGAATGAGATAGCGAATCGAAGAATCGAAGCATCTAGTTTTCAGCTCGTGAGTCGACTCATAACAGTCATGAGTCGATTCATCAGGTTGAGTCGACTCATGCCTGTCATGAGTGTTAGACCCTAGAGGGAGTGTGATTAGGGTCTTATGCTAATCTAATCCGATTAAATGCCAATTAAAATTACTTAACAAATATATTCTTGCAAGATAGATATACAAAGTGTTATGTGCAAGATATGCAATATACACAAGGTGATATATCCTATATGATAGAAATATATGCAAGGATATATAAACAATAAGATATATCCTAACAAAGAGATATAGTCAATATATGTGCAAGGATATAAAATTAACACAAGGGTGAATTAATCATAAACTAGATGGAGGGAAAAGACAACAATGAGCAATTTATAAAGGCAATATGAATAATAAGCACGAATGTAAAAGTACGCCAATGCAATCACAAACAAAACGATATGTTTACGAGGTTCGGTCCCCACGACCTACGTCCCCGCTCCTCACCTCGAGGAGATCTCCACTATCATAACCGGGTTTTCTACGTTCACCCGAACAACGTTTACACCTCACAATACAATCACTATGCAATCACACCTTACACACTAAGTGTTGATCCTAGCCCGTGTCCTCCTCCTTAAGTGCTCGGTTACAACCTCTCCCTAGGCACGTCAACCGACGTCACTCCTCTTGGATTCGACCCCATCTCTCACCACACACTTCTCTTGGTATACAAGTGTATTATAAGTGAATCCTCACAATTAGGCACAATATAAATCAATTGATTGTTCTCTAAACAAGATGAGAACTCAATTAAGCTCACTTTCAATGTCACAAACCCACAACCCTAAATTATACTATGAATGTAAATACAATAAGCTCAATAGGTTGTGTGTGAACAAAGAGAAAATAAAATCAACTAAACTCAATATGAACACTAGCTTAATAAAAAGATAATCAAACAATATAAAATATAAAGCTAGATTGAGTTTAGAAAACTTCTCAATAGATCAGGAGTGGAAGGAGAAGAGTTGGATGCTCAAACACCAATAGATGATCTCCTCAAGCTCTTGTGGAAGTGATTCACAAAACCAAAACACTCAAATGCTTAAAAGCTTATAAACACACTTAAACCAGACTTAAACCCTTGATTAAAATTTTCTTAAACTTGTTTTTAAAACTCTCTTCATTAGTTTGAAAAGACATCAGCAATGGAGTATATATACCCACTAGAAATCTCAGCCAAAATCACAAAACAAATGACTAAAAAGCCCTCAGAAAATCGGCTCAGAAAAGAGCCGTTAGAAAGCAACGGTCACATAGTCAATCGACCGAAAATTCTATCGGTCGACCGCTATCCAGGTCGAACACGAGAAAAACAGGCTGAAACAGCTTCGGTCGACCGACGTAATTTTTGGTCGACCAATGGGAACTCTCGGTCGACCGTACCGGTCGACCGACAGACTCTCTGACGCCCAGTAAACACATGAGTTCAGGATCGGTCGACCGGTGCGGTCGACCGAAATCTGACATATTCAAAAACTGGTTTGCTGATTTTAAAATACTGTTTAAAAATATCAAACAAATTCTAAAAAATATAAAACTTTGGGGAATGATTGTAAACATGATAATAAACATGCTACAATGACTGGTTATCAGAAAGGACCTCCCAAATGAAAAATATCATCATTTTACAAAATAGTCCAAAACATGAAAATATGAGATACTTGAATTTTAATGTTTTGACATAAACCAACTTTTGAAACTTTGTGAAATGTTTTTATAGACTTAGTAAAACATGTATAAATTGATATTGAAGTCTACAAACTAATAAGACAGTATTTTCACAAAATTGCATATTCTATGCAATGTTTTCAAAAACACAATAGAGTATGAAACATATGATTATATATATGAATGTAAATTTGTTTTATATCTATATAACTAAACCAAAACACAATAGTAAATATGAAACATGTGATTTCATATTTATAAACATGCAAACTCAAAACTATGTATGTATATATATAACTATATATACATAGAAACCAAAACTTATGTATATATATATATAAAACTATATATATATACGAAGAAACTAATAAATGTGTGTGTATAGATATTGAGCTTAGCGTACTTAACACACATAATATAAATCCTAAACTACATTACCTAAGCAATCTTGATCTTCAATTAAGCTTGACTTGGTATACTTGCGGATGAAGCTTGAACTTGATCTTTAACTTGAATTGTATAGGCTTCACCGACATTCCGCCAACCTTCTTTGGATATGATCGTGAAAGCTCTATTCCATCCAACCTCCAACTACGTTGTTTGTCTATAATAAATAAGAAAACACAAATACTAGACAAACAACATTAGTGGTAAATTGTTTGTTAAACATCATCAAAACAAGAAGGCCAACAATGAGTCGACTCACGAAACCCAGCCATTTATCACCAGTCTCTGACGAGTCGACTCATCTCAGTCATGAGTTGACTCATTGCTGGTTTGTGTTTTGTCCAGTTTCGGATGAGTCGACTCATCGATGGTTTCCTGGTTTATTTGGGTATCTATTTACACATTTTCTTATGGGGTTTAGGCTTGGTTATTTACCACTTTGCCATCCACGTTGTTCCACATATAAAAGGGAATGTTTTAGGGTTTTAAAACAATCAAGAGAGATTAGATTGTACTTAGAGAATTGAGAGAGATTGTTCTTCAATTCTAGTGAGATTGTGAGAGATTGTAAGTTATTTGATTCTTATAATCTAAAGAATGTATTTTCCTTCACCACACTGAATTACTCTTGTGTTCTTGTTATTTTTTTCTCAAACCACCTTTGATAATCCACGATCAAAGGTGCTCACACGAAGACTCGTATCAATTATTCAAGTAAATTAAACTCTTCATGGGTTTGGTTTCCTAAAGGCTAATTCTATGGATCCAACATAGTATGGATACCAAAATTATAAATGTTTATCATTTCAGGTACCTAAAAAAATAGGTGGATTTTGGATAGCAGTTGTTCTAAACATATGACTGAAAATATTCAATTGTTGTCATCTTGCCAACATAAGGATGGTGACACTGTCACTTTTGGAAATAACAACAAAGAAAAAATCATTGGTATTGGTATGGTTGATAATCCAAAAAAACTTATTATTGATAATGTTTTATTAGTTGATGGTCTTAAACATAATTTACTTAGTATAAGTCAACTTTGTGATAAAGGTTTTAAATTTTTTTTGAAAAAGAATCTTGCTTTATTTATGATATTGATATGATTACTATTCTTTTTAAAGGACATAGGAAAAATAATATATGTTTTATCTATAAAAATATTTCTAATGAACATTGTTTTCTTGCATAATCTAATGATTTTATTTTATGGCATAAATATTTTGGTCATGTAAATTTTAAACATATTTCTAAAATTTCTAAATATAATTATGTTAAAGGCTTACATAAGTTTTCTTATAAAGACAACTTGTGATGCATGTCAACAATGTAAAATGCATAAATCATCTTTAAAATCCAAAGATGTAGTTTCTACAAGTAAACCACTAGAATTAATTCATATTGACCTTTTTGATCCTTCTAGAGTAGCTTCATTAAATGGAAGTATGTATGCATTTTTTCTTGTTGATGATTTTTCAAGATTTACATGGGTATTATTTCTTAAAAATAAAAATGATGTTTTTAATGAGTTTTCAATCTTTTGTAAAAGAATTCAAAAACAAATATCTCTTTCAATCATTACTATACGTAGTGATCATGGAGGAGAATTTGAAAATGAAATGTTTGCAAATTTTATGGTAAAAATGATATTTTTCATACTTTTTCTTTTCCTTGAGCTGTTCCACAAAATGGTGTAGTAGAAAGAAAAAAATAGAACTTTATAAGAATGTGCTAGAACCATGTTGTGTGATATTAACCTACTAAAGTATTTTGGGCAGAAGCTGTCTCTACAGCATGTTATGTACAAAAGAGAATTTTTTAAGACCTATTCTAAAGAAAATACCTTATGAATTATTTTATGGTAAAATTCCTAAAATTTCTTATTTTAAAGTTTTTGGTTGCAATTGTTTTATTTTTAATACAAAAGATAATTTGGACAAATTTGATTCAAAATCTGATGAAGGAATTTTTGTTGGATATTCAAATCATAGTAAAGCATATAGAATATATAACAAAAGAACCTTAGTCATTGAAGAATCTATGCATGTTTCTTTTGATGAGAATTTTACAAAACCACACATTATTTTAAACAATAATGATGATTTAGTTGATACTATTCATGATACTCCAATGTTAAATATTTCAAAAGATGATAATTTACAGAATAATTTACCAAAAGATTTTGTAGAAGTTAAAATCATCCACATGATTTAGTCATTACAAATATTTCGAATAAAGTCACTAATAGATCATATTTTAGTTTAATTGCTCATTCAGGTTTTATATCTATAATTGAACCTACAAATATAAAAGAAGCTTTAATTAATAATTTTTGGATAATTGCCATGCAAGATGAACTAAACCAATTTAAAGAAATAATGTTTGGGATTTAGTTCCAAGACCAAAAGATAAGTCCATTAATGGAACTAAATAGAATTTTAGAAATAAATTGGATGAATCTGGACAAGTTATTAAAAATAAATCTAGATTAGTTGCACAAGGTTATAATCAAGAATAAGGTATTGATTATGACGAAACATATGCACCTGTGACACATTTAGAATCTATAAGAATTTTACTTACATTTGCATGTTTTATGAATTTTAAATTATATCAAATGGATGTTAAAAGTGCTTTTTTAAATGGTTTTATTAAAGAATAAGTTTTTGTAGAATAACCTCCATGTTTTGAAAATAAAAGTTTCCTAAACCATGTTTTTAAACTTAAAAAGGCTTTGTATGGTTTAAAACAATCACCCTGTGCTTGGTATGATAGATTAAAAAGTTTTCTTGGTTTTATAATAGGAAAAGTTGATTTTACACTCTTTATAAAGAAAATTAATAAGGATTTATTATTAATTCAAATATATATAGATGATATAATTTTTTGTTCTACTAACGATAATCTTTGTCAAGAGTTTTTAAAGAATATGAAGGATGAATTTGAAATGAGTCACATGAGTGAACTTAATTTTTTTCTTGGACTACAAATCAAACAATTAAAGGAAGAGATTTTCATCAACACCAACACTATTTTCAAATCCCTTCTTTTAATCTATGTAAAAATACCTTCTTTTAAAAGAAGGGACTATTGTTGGCCCTCTTATTTTGATGATGGTCTTACAAACAATTTACGACTAATGATTGTTTTTAGCATGTTTATCTCATATACATAGGTCAGGCAAATCAACTGATATTGAAGCTTGTGCAAATTTAACTTCCCATCAAGATCAAGCTTCTTATGTCTATATTTTGATAATAAGTTTGATATGTTGTGTGAAGTCTGTTAAGCTCAACACACGCGCGCACACACACACACACAGACACACACACGCACACCTATATATATATATATATATATATATATAACATAGGACTTTTATGAAAAATGTGTGTCTAAGTATTTTGGACTTTTCCCTCACTTTCAACATCTCTATTTATGTTCGTATACATCTCCTATATGTTTGCAAAACATGTTTTTAAGTCAAAAGTCAAAAATCATATAAAGCATGTATTTCAGTGTATTTTACAGGATATAGTAATTTTTTCTAAAATAGAAATGAAATTTGAAAATTTCTTTACCAAAATGTTTATTGACATGTTTATAAACGTTTCCTCAAATTTCATAAATTTTGGAGCTTGTTTAATGTTTTTAACATGTCAACAAAAACACTATTTTCAAACCTGAAAAACTGTTTTTATCAACATGCGGTCGACCGCATGTGTCTCTACGGTCGACCGCACTTCATCCAGTGACTGCTTCTGTTTTTATATCAGATCACGATTGAACGCCCTTTGGCTCTACGGTCGACCGTCATTTTTCCAGAGACTCAGCTATGCTTTTAACAGCTCGTGGTCGACCGCCCTTGGCGCTGCGGTCGACCGCCATTGATCAAGTCTGTTTTCCTTGTTTGTTCAACATCTCATGGTCGACCGGACCATTCTTTACGGTTGACCGCTAAGCTAGCCGTTGAACAGTAACGGCTAGTTTCCAGCAGCTTTTTTGTTTGGGTTTTTTTGGTCATTTTACATTGGTTTTTGTTGTTGTTTGGAGTTGTTATAAATATCCCTATGCATTCAAATCCTCAAGACATAAAAAGAGTTTTGTTTAATCAAGTTTATAAAATATTTAAGAAGTGTTTAAGAGGTGTTTAACCCTTGCTTGTTGGTTTGATACAAAAGAGGGGTTGCACTACAAGAAGAAGCTGTTTCAACTTCAATTGAGGATCACATCCTCATCTCCTCTTGTTTATTGAGAAGTTTTCTAAACTCCGTTTATATAGCTCTTTGATCAATTGCTTATATTTTCATCTTAGCTATATTAATTGAGTTGCATTTTATTACTTGCTTTTATCACACACCTTTGTTGAGCTTATTATATTTCATACAATATATTGTTGGGTAGTGGTGTGTAATCTAGTGAGAGTGAGCTTAATTGAGTTCTCATCAATTGTAGAGAACAACCTTTCTTGTATTTGTACTTATTTGTGAGATCACATTGTAATAGACTTGTACACCAAGAGGAATGTGTGGTGAGGATGTAGTCGATACCGAGAGGAGTGGCGTCGGTTGTAAAGCCTAGTGAGAGGTGATAATTCCGAGCACTTAAGGGAGGCGATACGTGAGAACCAACACTTGAGGTTGTAGCTTGTGTATGTACATTGTGAGGATTTATGAGAGTTTTTGGTTAACTTGATAACCGAGTGTGTAGAAGAAGTTTCGGCTTCCAAACCGGGTGTGTAGTGATAGTGTAGATCTCCTCAAGGTAAGGAGCGGAGATGTAGGTCGTGGGGACCGAACTGTGTGATCATATCATGTGTTTGTGATTGCTTTGCGCATATTTATTTCGTTGTTACCTTTTACATTCTTGCTCATTTCATATTACATATATCTCTTTGCAAGAACAAATAGTTCAATATATTTTTAATTTGGCATAATATTGGATTAGATTAGCAATAAACCCTAAACACCCCCTCTAGGGTCTAACAACTACAAATCAAACAATTAAAAGAAGGGATTTTCAAACAATTAATCTATCTAAAAATCCTATTCAACATTTACGTACAAAACATATTGATATAAGACAGCATTTTCTATGTGATAATGTACTAAAAGATGTTATTTCTTTAGATTTTAGTACAGCTGATAAACAAATTGCTGATATTTTAACTAAACCTTTAAAACAAGAAATATATATTAAACTAAGAAGAAAATTAGGTATATGTTCTATTGAAGAGTTAAAATAATTTCTTAAAATTAAATGTATATATATTTTCAACTTTACTAGTCAACTATTGAAGAAACTAGTCGACTACATGCACAAATTTTGCATATAAGGAATTCTGTTCATTTTAGTATAGTCGACTAATTTACTGAGTAGTAAAATATTCTCAACAAAATCTTAAACCCTGTATTCTGTCAGTCTTCTATTAGTTGATTAATTTCACTAATAGTCAACTAGTCTTAGTTAAATCAGAAACCCTATATTTTGTCAATCCCATTATAGTCGACTAATTTTCTTAGTAGTCGACTACTATCAGTTGTTTCACTTTTTCTGTAATTTTCATCATATTGGATTTTAACCTCTTATACACAAAACCCAATACCTATTTCACTTAAGTAAAATTCATCTCAACCACTCATTTTTAACCTACTCAATCCTATCCATACATTTAGATCAAAATCTTAACCATACATTTGTTTTTGATCAAATCATGACCATCCAATCTAATTCTTTTACAAAAATAACATAAAAACCTAAATCTACCCTCTCTCTCTCACCAAAAACCGACATCCCTCTTCCAAAATTCTGAAAACCCACCATTCCAGTTAGGGCATCTTCAAATCTCTCTTCTTTTCTTCAAATTTCTCCTCAAAAACAAGTTTTTACAGGTTCTATAGTCGATTACTACGGATTATAGTCGACTACTCCTAGGTTTTTTCTGTTTTTGGTAAGTTTTTCAACCTTCATCCTTCAATTTTCTCAATTCTTAGTGTTATAACGTCTAGATCTAAGAAGGCTAAGCAAGTTCACACTAGTATTAATGATGAAATCATCATCTACTTGAAAAGCTTTGATTTTCTTGAAGAATTTAACAAAATGTAGGTTTATTAGAGGTATATTTCTCTGAAAACCGAAAACCCACTTATCCCTTTTTAGTTCAATTGTTCTTTACAAACATAACTCGTGTAGGAACAATTAGTGGAACGGAAAATTTGAAAACACTTGTAAAAGGATTTGAAATTGAATTGACTTATACGTCAATTGGAAAAATATTGAATATTCCTTTTAGAGGTGTTTCTGTAAAATCAATCAAAATGAATGATGATGATTTATTATGATATCTTTCTTCCAGGATACACTCTACCTTTGAACAATTCCAACAAACTTCGTCCAATCTCTAGGTTCATTGCTAGAATTTTAGCATATAACATGTTTCCAAAAACATGAAGTATTCATTTCATTTCCCTTAAGTTAGCAAAAGCTTTATATGCTATAATGGGAAATATACAAGTTAATTGGGCTAAAATTTATCATGAAACCCTCTTAGGTGTACCAAAAGGATTTCTTCCCTATGGTGCATTTTTAACCAAAATCTTTGATGAATTTCATGTTGATCTAGCTTCTGAAAATTCCGTAGTTTATTCCATTGAGTTCTTTGACTCTAATGCCCTAACCAAGATGAAATTAACAAACTTTGAAATCCATACACATGATGAACCTCAAATCCCTCAAGGACACATTCCTCAAAGTCATGAAGCCCCTTCTTCTAGCTAATAACCACAAAAAAGACAATCAGATACATCCTGCTTCTCGGATGTGCAATACAACACATTGTCTGCATGTATCTTTGAATTGGAGACTGGTCAAAGAGCTCCTTACACTCAAAACACATACATCCTCAGTAATCAGGAGGAGCTCATGAAGAAGTTTGATAACTTGGATATGAAGTTCAGTGAATATTGCCAAGGACATCAATCTCCTCCAGGACCATCATCTTAGAAGAAAATGCATGCATAACCAAGATATGAGAATAACCAAGACTTGAATAAGTTTTATCTCTAAAAACATTATGTTAATTTGGTGTGTTTAATTTTGTGTGTCAAAAACTATGTGTGTTGTTTGCTTTAAGACTTATGTAGTGTTACTACTTGGTTTATGTTTGGTAGTATGCTAAGTGTGTGGTTATATAGTATGTTAAAAACTATGTTTTCTTTCATTAGTATGTGGCTTACAATATTCATGTGTTAAACATATTGTGATGATGAATATTGTGGAAATTTTGGTTTTCATGGCAAGTCTTTGCCTACCTATTTGGATGGGTGACATACAAGACTATGTTCATAATCTGGATGATCTGTTTGAAGTTTTAGGTCATGAAGAAGAAATTATGGCATGCTTACAAGAATTATTCTCTTCATTTTGATAATGACAAAGGGGGAGAATGGTACAAGTATGTCTTAATATAGATATTAAATATATGCTTATTGTTAGTTATGCATGGGGAGCAAATAATTACAATGCTCCTTTTAGATATTTAATATATGCTTTTGTTAGTTATGCATGGGGAGCAAATGAGTTCAATCCTCCTTTTATTGTTTGTTATGCACTCTTATTGTTAATTTGTTAATATATGCTTATTGTGTTTGTCATCATAAAAAAGGGGCAGAATGATTGATAATAATGTCCCAAATATATAGTTTTGATGATAACAATTTACGTATTATTCACTAACATATCTATGCAGCTATTTACATCATATATGATCCAGATATAAGAATAAAGTGCAGAATGAGTTCAAGGCAACATGGAGCAAAGAAGAAGAAATGATATATGTCAAAATATAAATTTTCTCTTTTTCTTTAATTAGGATTTATGTACAAGCCTTGATCACTCACAACACATACACACACATAGCATTAGTACACACTAACACATGCTTAGTGCGTGGTTAACTATAGAAATCCCCTATATTAACCATTAGAAGTCATAGTTAATTTTTTTTTCAAAATAATTTATATACATCTCATTCTTAACTCTTAGTAGTCGACTACAAGCTTTTATAGTGGAATAATCCTCTTTCTGATAGAAACTCAGAAATCTAGAATTTCACAGAGTAGTCGACTATTTTTCTTTATAGTCGACTACTGAATTTTAAGTCAAATTTTCTAGAGACTTTTTCTTTAGAGAGTAGTCGACTATTTTTCTTTATAGTCAAATACTGAATTTTGAGTTAAAATTTTCAGAAACTTTTCCTTCAATGAGTAGTCGACTAATTAAATTTAATAGCCGACTACTAAACACTGAGAAATTTTTCCAGAAATATTTCTTTCAGTAAGTAATCGACTAATCAGCATTATACTCAACTACGTGCACAGACTAAAATTTCCGAGAAACTTTTTACTTCAGTGATTAGTCGACTAATGGACATTATAGTCGACTAATGGACATTATAGTCGATTAATTATAGTCGACTACTATGCAAATTTCCAGACTTTTCAGAATGAGTTCAAATACATTGTAGTCGACTACTTTGACCTATAGTCGACTACTAAGACAGTTTTTCTTAACGTTTTAAGTTTGAATTTAAAACAATTTTTAGCCATTATATCCATTTAATGAGTTTAAAAATGTGTCTTTTCAAGGGATATAAATAGATTAGAAATTCAGAATTTTGGACAACGAAAATATATATATAAGATCGAATTTTTATGAAACTCAAGTGTAAGAAAATTTGACTTTTACTTGAGTATTGAGAAAAACAAATTCTACAACAACAATTGTTCATCTTTATTCATACAAGATTTTGAAAAGAATTCAGAGAACAAAAGAGTCTATAAGCCACTGTTGCACATCATAAACTTATCAAGGCTTATAGGAGATTTGTACATTGATTCAAGGAAAGGATTCTCTCAAGTGTGAGAGGTGTGATCTCTTGGGGAAGAGATTGGTTGTAATTTGTATGGTCTTACAAATTGCTCAGGTTTATATTTTGATTTTGTAAGTTTATTCAAAATTATAGTGGAAACTCTCAAGCGGGATTTGCTTGGGGACTAGATGTACACTGGGAATGTGAAACCAGTATAAATGCTTGTGTTTGTATTGTTGATTTTTTGTGATTGTCATTTCTTCTTTGCAATTTATTATCTACTTTGAATAAAATTTTATAAAACACTATTCAACCCCCCCCCCCCCCCGCCTCTAGTGTTTTTAGTGTGATTAGATCAGATCCTACATGGTGGAAATAAAGACAATAAATGATGATCCTCATGAACAACACAAAAAGGGACTTGTGCCACATACAACCCCTAATGAAAAAGTTCTTTGGGTCCATCCAAATCTACTCGAAGACGAACAGTGGACAGGGTCCTCGTCCAAGAAGAAGTCTAAGGCAAGGAAAAGTTTTGTTCACCAACTCAGCAATCCCAGAGAAGAATGATGAAGAAATCCCAACTTTGACGCTTTCCGAGGATGAGCACGAGGTATTCACTACCAGAAGTGGGAACGAGTATTAGTTTAACTACCTAAAGGCTTCTGATCAATTGGCTGAACTGGGAGTGGTTACAACTCCATCGGCACCCGTTAAGAAGCCCCAGCAACAGTCAACTAATAAGTAAAAAGAGAAGGAACCCTAATACCAAGAGGTTCAAAACCCGAAGCTATCTCAGTTCAATCGTCCGATTGGAAGAGATAAACTAGTAAGTTCGAATGCGCCATACTGCTTCGATGTTATCACCCAACTAGCTAACATCCCAGTGAGGGTCACTCTATACGAGTTATTACATCTTTCTAAAGAAACCAGGGAGGCTTTGCAAAAATCTTTGGCTAATTCTGACGTGTTTCTCACTCAGATCAAGCCAGCCCCCGAAGAACTAGAACCGTCAGTTCAACACTGCAACCACACGGCCAAACAGTTACCTTGCATCACCTTCACCAAGGAGGACATGTAAACAAGAAACTCCAAGCATCACAGACCTTTGTATTTCATTAGGTACATTGGCTCCAGCGTTGTCAATCGGATCCAAGTTGATCTGGGTTTCACGGTCAGTATCATGCTACTCCGATTGATGTATAATCTCGGAATCCCAGCCAGCAAGTTGGCTTCCACAGTCACTGTTATATATGGATTCAACACCAGTGGGTCTAGACCATTGGGAAAAATCCGAGTGAAGTGCAACTTGGAGATTTGAGGTCTGAAGCCACATGCTATGTAATCAATGTAGAGACCTCCTATAATTTACTATTAGGGCGACCTTGGATCTATGGTAATGTTATAGTTCCCTCTACTCTCCATCAGTGTCTAAAATATGTGGACATGAATAATAAGGTCAAGATAATGGTCATGGATAAGTAATCGTTCAAGGGATTGGAAAACTATTTTACTGACTCCCTTCTTTACGGTACTGAATTCGATATTGAATCATCAACCCAAGGTATGGACAACTTAGAAGAAGCTGATACCGAGGCTGGGCTTGATTATAATGAAGGTTTTGTACTAAACGACATTTTACCCTTTGTTATCAATATTGACAATGGTGAATCGTGAGATTGTAGCTATAATTGGCAACTTGCCGAAGAAGCAATAAATAATGATTTAGAGTATTCACCTTATCTTGATGATGTAATGTAAGGGTTGTATCATAACCCCGATATACATATGCAATTTCGGTCATCTTGTATGATGAAGAAGCGTATCCAAGACTTTTTTGGAACAACTCTCATCATTCCTGCTAAGGCAGGGGGTTAAAAGGAGTTAATTTTTGGCAAAGGAAAGATATCTCCACAATCAGATTCCTTCTCAAAGGGAGATAGTGATGATGAGAGACCCGGTCCTTACTTATTCAAATACAGTCAATAAGCGTGTAACTTTATGAAGAAATGGGGATATAATTTTGCACTCGAAGAAGGTCTTTGTTTTGGTCGAGGTCTACGAGTTTCACCTAGTCCGGCCTATGTATCAAAAGAAAAACCCATAATTATTATGGCTATAAAAGGGTCTATGCTATGTCTCTTCATCCGATAACGAATGTTGCTAGCAAGTCATTGACCAAGTAGAGAGTAAGGACGTATAGTCGTCCGATTCTTCAAATTAGGACTCCGACGTCAGCCTTGGAGAAATATTCAAGGGCTTGATGTTGAATATGGCCACGATCGATCCCTTCATAATGGAGGTAGACTATCTATTGCCATCTTGGGAAGATCCTTGGATCCATCACCTGAATATCTAATATGGCGATAGATTTAAACAAAGAGAATCTCCCACTGAAGACTAAGTGGTCTAGGTGAACATTGGCTATGAAGCGAATTCGAAGCCCATGTTAGTCAACGATAGTCTTCCACCAGACGAGAAGGAAGAGTTGATTGCCCTCATTAGAGAATACATAGATGTTTTTACTTGGAATTATGAAGATATGTCAAGACTTGATCCAAACATGGCGATATATCACCTCAACATCAAACCAGATGTTAAACCTGTCAAATAACAACAAAGACAGTTTTGTCTGCAAATTATGGAAGCGATCGAGTCTGAAATTAAAAAGCTGATCGACTTAGGTTTTATTAGGGAAGAGCAACATCCCGACTGGTTAGTAAATATTGTATCGGTTCTTAAAAAGAATGGGGAAATCAGGATATGCATCAACTTCAAAGACCTAAACACTGCTTGCCCAAAGGACAATTTACCTCTTCTAATCATGGATGTCATCATTGACAACACGTGTGGATTCGAGAGAATGTATTTCATAGATGGTTTCTTAGGTTACAATCAAATCAAGATGTACCCGAATGATGAAAAGCATAGCACATTCAGAATACCCCTTGGCGTCTTATACTACACGATCATGCCCTTCTGCTTGAAAAATGCAGGTGCCACATACCAATGAGCAATGATGAAGGTTTTCTAAAAACACCTACAGAAGCCGTCGAGTGCTATATTGATGACTTAGTCATGAAAAGCTGCAGCAAAGATGAGCACAGTAAAGATTTGATGACGATGTTCGATCTTATGTGGAGCCATCAATTGAAGATGAACCCTACCAAGTCCTTTCTGGGAATATCTAGCGGTAAATTACTCGGATTCATCATCACCATATAGGGTATCCATATTAATCCTGATAAAGTTAAGGCGATATATTACATGATTCGAACTCTGGTAGGCGTAGAATCTCTATATCTGATGATTGAGAAGGAGAGCCTCGCCCAAGTATTCGCAATTTAGAAAATGCGACACTACCTAGTTAGATAGACAATCTATGTCATTTCCAATGTCAATCCAGTCCGAGTATTTATAACGCAACCAGCTTTTATCAATTAGCAGTTAGAGAGATGAGTCTTACTCTTATCCTAATATGACTTGCACTTCAGGCAACAGAAGTCGGTGAGAGGGCAAGTGATTTGTGATCTTCTACCGGCTAACCCTACGAGGGATACAGCCAAATTATATGAAGATTTTCTAGATGAAACTCACAAAGTCAACACTACCTCTTATCAGTAGGTATGGGAATTGTACTTCGATGGTGCTTCTCGGGCAACCAATGTGGCAAGTGCCACCGGATGCTCCAATATCCTCAGAAGTCAGAGTTGTCCTAGTTTCCCTAGAGAAACATGTGATGCCTTGAGACTATTCACTCACGGAGCTGTGTTCCAACAACGTAGCCGAATACATCACACTACTCATTAGGCTCAGTTTTACTAAAGAGCTAGGGGGTCGAGTATCTTGAAGCTTTTGACGATTCTCAACTCATAGTCAACCAAATTCGTGGAGAGTACAAAGTCAAAAATCAAGACCTAATACCGTACCACAAGGCGGCCATCAAGATGGCGAATTTGTTTAAAGGATTCTTCATCAAGTATATTCCATATTTCCAGAATGCATATGCAGATGCACTGGTAGCATTAGCAGCATCTCCAGCACAGCCTCCCGAAACGTAATAGTTGGTCACAGTGAGAACTCACCAACTCTTCATACTGGACTATGCCTTGGACATTAAAGAGGCACACTCGACTAGAATCGAACTCGAGTCTCAAGATTGGTGATTTCCCATTATTGACTATGTCTTACACGGTAGTTTACCGGAAGATATAAAATAAAGAGACTCGGTCCGTTGAAGAGCATCATGATTCTATTACAACACGATGACTCAAACATTGTATCGTCACCCATATGATCGGTTGCTACTCTGATGACTTTCAACCAAAGAGGAGGAGGAGGCTCTAAAAGAAGCGCATGACAGAACCTGTGGTGCACATCAGCCCGGTCCCAAGCTCTATGATCGTCTCGGAAGGATGGGATATTAATGGCCAACCATGGTCAAGAACACAGTTGAGTACGCCCGATGATGCTACGTGTGTCAAATACATGCGAATTACACGCATCAACCCCCAGAGTATTTGCACCCTTCAGCTACTTCATGGCCATTTGAGATATGGAGAATGGATATTGTCGGTCCAATTTTTCTGTCGTCAGCCAAAGGTGACCGCTTCATTTTGGCAATCACTGATTACTTCTCAAAGAAGGCCAAAGCAATCCCACTCAATGAGGTAAAGATGAGTGATGTCATCAAATTCATCAAACACCACATTATCTACCGATACAGTGTTTTAAGACAAATCGTCCATAACAATGGCCTCAGTTTGTCAGTAACTGTAGGGTATCTAAAAATCACAATAGATAGCCGATCCCCCATCAAACACTAATGATGAAAGTTATAATCTGACGACTTTCACACCCCAAAATAGCCAAGGCAAAGATCACTCAACAATGGTCTTTACAATGCTCTACAAAAGAAGTTATAAGTCATTAGCTCCTTCTAAAATGCGGAATTCACCTTCGTGTTTCAGTTCTTGAAATGCATGCGACCCCCGTGTTTCCAACCCTTAGCAAACAAAGTGCTGAAGACCCTCGCTTTTTTCAACATCTAGCGGGTGACCCTCGTGTTTTTCAACATCCAGCGAGCGACCCTTGCGTTTTTCAACATCTAGCGGGCGATCCTCGTGTTTTTCAACATCCAGCAGGCGACCCTCGCATTTTTCAACATTCAGTGGGTGCCCAACTCTGCGTCTCTAGTCTAAAACGTGGAGTTAGGATCCTTAACGCCAACTTGGGCGTTGTTTGACTCATTCAACATGAGCTGAACGGTTCCAAAACTGTTTCCCACGATTTGGGGGTGGTTACACCCTACTTAGGAGTGATTTAAGGGGTGGTTACACCCCCTTAATCCCCTATAAAAACGAGTAAACTCAACTGAGTTCAAGGCTTTTTTAGGGCTGGGTTTTTGGATCTTGGACTTGGCAGCGAAGAGGAGATATTCGACTTAGCAGCGAGGGGGAGATTGACGTTCATCCTTCAGCAACATTCGACAATAGAGAGCTTTCATCCTTGGCTATAAACCGATATTGGTTAAATCAACTCTTTCATAGAGTTTTAAACTCGTTCAGAGTTATCAACTCGTCCAGAGTTCTAAAACTTGCTTTGTAAGTTCTCCACAACGTCCAATCGTGAGGAGAAACCCATGTTCCAGTGAATCAAGACGTTCGGATCGTCAACGAGAAGCAAACTCGACGTGAGCATTCGAGGAAGGCATTTCATCGCTACCGTGAAGAACCCAGAATTAAACAAATGGGAGAATCTGGATCATTATCTTCTCTTTTGTAATTAGGAAATCCAATTGTAATCGAGATTGAGAGGGTTGTAATCATTCTTTTTCTAAGCAGTTAGAGAAAATAAATCAAATACGATTCTTTCATTATTTTTCTTATTATAAATTTTCCACCAAATAGTAACATCTTTATCAAATTCTGTGGAAAGTTCAGAATTCAAGACATCTCATCGGTGGCATACAATCCCACGAAGAACGGATTGGTTGAAGCTTTCAACAAGACCATTATAAATATTCTGTCAAAACTCATGAGAATCAACAAACGAGACTGGGACAACAAACTCGGTGAAGCTCTATGTGCCTATCGCACCATATTCTGCATGCCTACCTTCCCCTAAAAATCTAAATTCCATCCCTTCGTATCGCTATCGCAACGGGGATGACAACAGAGGAACAACATCAGAAACATCTCTAAGAGCTTGAGATGTTAGATGAAAAACGCTAAGAGGCTCAGCAATAAATTAAGTTTTACTAGGTGTAAACACCATGAACTTTCGATACTAGTTAAAATACTTTTCTGGTATTTAAAAATATTTAATTATGATTTTTAAAAGTGTATTTTTATTTTTCTCGATTTCCTATAATTTCTATGATTTAAAAAGCTGATTATATATTTATTTAAATGATTTTGATATTTATAAATTTATTTTGTACTGAAAAAATTTCTAGAATTAAATTGTTGTGTTATTGATACTATTACGTATTATTTTAAATAATATATTATATTATTAATATTATTATGAATTATTTCATATAATACATGGTATTATTAATTACGTGTTTTTGGTATAATTTGTTGTATTATTTCTATTGTTATATATTATCTATCGTATTAGTATAACTAGTACGTTTTACTGTGTACGTAATTTTCACATAATTATTTAATTTTAAATATAAGTAAATATATTTTTATTATTAATTATTTCTATTTAATTGTACAATATGGGTATATTTTGATAGTTTCGTATCAATTATTGTAATAGCACAACATGTACGTTTTTATTTGTAGATAATTATTATATAATTATTTTAATTTTTAAGTATCCAAAATTATTATTTTAATTATTTTTGGTTA
>BQKN01063730.1:0-22766 GCA_022839385.1 Asparagus kiusianus
TCGGTGGCCGAGCCACCAACAGGTGGCTAGGTGGTTCGGCCACCTGTGCCCGGGCACAGTGAAGGAGGCCTATAAATAGAGGAGAGGGGGTTCATTTTCAAGGGTTGGAAATTTTGGAGAGGCGAAGCTCTGCTGGATTCAAGGCTCAGAATCGAAAAAGATTGATGCTTTGGGACTTTGAGGACTTGCTCATCCAGATCCGGTGCTCGGCGATCGCCAACGCCAAATAAGGCAAGAGTTCGAGAGGGACCGTATCTCAGATCTACGCAGTCATCCTCCGGATCAAAGCTTGGTCTTTGATCCCGAGAATCGGGCGATTATTTCCTTGGTGAACTAATCCCCCTGGCTATTATTTCCTTGGTGAAATAATACCCGTTATACTGTGTAGATCCGACCGGATCTATATCACGCGGTGGTCCACGGATAAACCCCGACGCAGGCAAAGAACCCACGCAAGCGAGCGACCGCAAAACAGGAGCTCGTGATTTGTTCGACAAACAAGGAGAAAAGTTATAATTTTTATTTCTTTTATTTGATCTCATTGTAACCGGATCTTATAAAAAGATCTGATCTTTGTAACCGATAAACTGTTATTTGAGATAGCAATGGAATCGATGAAGAAATCAACGATTTTTCCCGCGAACAATCTGGCGACCACAGTGGGAGCCACCGATCTCGCTGCCGAGATCGATGCGTCGCAGCCGCGGATCTCAATCCCGGTCGTGGAGGAGGTCGAGTATGAATTCGACCAGCAAAAGTTCGAGGAGTATCTGTCATCCTCGTCCGGATCTACCTCCCCTCGCAAGTCCAAGAAATTCTCCTCCAGGAGAAAAGTTCGTTGGTTTGAAGACTTAGAATACACCAACGAAGACCTCGCCCCAGTTGATGCCAAAGTCGCATCGGGTGAGATTCCCCAAACTTCCAACCAGGTCAGATCTGCTCTGGCCAACTCTTCCGCCGCAGAGGGCGTGGTGACTCTCTCGAAGAGAGCCCGTCAAAGGCAACGTCAGTGCTTGGCGCGATAGTACGCGAAGGCGATGGAATCCGTAGACGGAGTCCGCTACAAGGCAGATCTGAAGAACAAAAGAGGCAAACAGCCTCAGCAACTGATGAACGGCAACTCTTCTAAGCCGCCAACGATGGAATGGGTCCGTGTCAAACGGAATCGTTCGACGCTGGAGGAGCGTATTCACAAGCGCCGCGCACTATCAGTGCAGGCACGGGCTCAAGTCGAAGAAGCCCGTAGAAAGCTGGAGAAAGAAGTGGCCAAGAAGCCGCCATCAACCCGCAAAGTTTGGAGGCCGAAGTCTGAAGCGGCGATTCAGGCTAAGGAGCAACAACTGCAGACTTCAAAAGTCCAACCTCCGGCGAACTAACCAAAATCGCCGATGATTTCCATAACTGCTCCGGGAGATCCCGCAGGACCATCCCAAAGAAGGAAGTCAGCCTTGGAGCGCCTCGGTCCACTTCTCGAGGAGCTAAGCAAAGCTCCAGTCAAGAGGAAACCTAGATCTAAGACAAATTTCAAGGTTTGAAGGTGAAAAGATGCTCGAGGGAACGAAAATCAAGAGAAGAGGGAGAGGGGTGGCCGGCCCTAGAGGAGAAAAAGAAAAAGAAAAGAAAAGAAAAAAGACCCCCTTTTATAATGTGAACCAGCCTTGAACCAGACCGGACCAGGGTGAACCAGACCAGACCAGTCCAAATTAGTTCAAAAGAGGCTGAACCAGGCTGAACCAGACCGAACCAGACTGAACCAGACCAGACCAGGATGAACCAGTCTGAACCAGTCTTGAACCAGTCCTGAACCAGTTTGAACCAGGTTGAACCAGTCTTGAACCAGGTTGAACCAGTTTGAACCAGAGTTGAGCCAGAATTCAAATTGAAGATGAATTGAGCGTCGAAACAACTTCAAATCGACCGAGGGTTCAGTCCCTTGTTTATTTTGGTCTCTCCCGCGCATTCGAAAGGAGCGGAAGAATTTTTGAGCTAAATTGTTGCCATTTTTGGACCGGTTCAGATAATTATCATACCGGTTCAACTCATTCGGGCATGAGAAATACTCCAATAAGGTATACGAGTATAAACTATTCCCTATTTTTTATTGAGAAGTTCCTGGAGAATATTTTTCTAAAAAATATTCTTAAGGATAACTCAATAACACTACGCCGGACAACGCGTCGCAAATAAAGACTCAACGCCGACAATCGAGGGTCAGTTATATGTTGAACCAACAAGCACGAGCTAAAGGTTGGAAAATCAGGAATCGACTTCAAGTTCAAAATTCCGACAACGGTCAGACAATAAATGCAGCACCGGAACCCTTACAGTCGTTCGACAAAGCACTGAATAGCCTGAAGGATTTAAGGAATACAGAACAAAAAGTCATTTTAATGTCCCGTTACACCGACTGAGGGTAGGGGCAATCATATCCAAAGCATTCCAGACCCTTCTATAAAAAACGAGGCTGAAATACTTTGGAGGGGGTATCTGTAGGCGTATAAAATTACCTATAGGTCCCTTAACACAGCTCGACACGAGGATTCGACGAATCAACGAACCATCGAGTGACGAGGCGACGAGGTAAACGAATTGCACGCGAGCAATGGAATGCATTCGCGTGCGGAACCAATCCAACGGTTCGGGAAGTCAACGAGTCGTCCAACCATAAAACGGATTCGAACTCAAACACCAAGGTGGATTTACTGCCAAAAAAAGACCCGGACTATCAAATCAAAGTCCGGATAAATCGAATACAAAACCGGAAGACGGGAAACGATGGAAAACACCCCAAGGGGCTCGGCAAAAACCGAGCCACCTCAAGATGGCTCGGCCAAAGCCGAGCCACCCTGAGGTGGCTCGGTAGCCGAGCCACCCCAGGGTGGCTCGGCCAAGGCCGAGCCACCCTGAGGTGGCCGGCCCAGATCTGTGCCAAATGCACAGATCTGGTTGCCTATAAATAGGGGGTGTGGTTCATCTTTTTGGAGGACTTTTGGAGAGCCGAAACTCTGTCGAATTGAGACCTCATCTTGGAGTTTTTGAAGGCTTGAAGACTTGGGCATTCAGATCTGGTTCTTGGCGAGCATCCGCATTATAAAAGGCAGGAGTTCGAGAGGACCAAATCTCAGATCTACGTTGCTATACTCCGGATCAAAGCTTGGTCTTTGATCCCGAGATTTGAGAGATTGTTTCCTTGGTGAAATAATCCCTCCGGCTATTATTTCATTGGTGAAAAAATACCCGTAATATTGCGTAGATTTGTTCGGATCTAGATCGTGCGGTGGTCAACGGATCAACCATCGGCGCAGGCAAACAACCCACGCAAGCAAGTGACCGGATAACAGGAGCTCGCGATTTGTTCGACAAATAAGGAAAGTTGTAATTTTCATTTTTGTTTGATTTTATTGTAACCGGATCTTATAAAAAGACCGGATCTTTGTAACTCGAAAAGTTATTATTTAAGAGTACAATGGAATCATCAATGAAGAAAGCATCAATTTTTCCCGCAAACAGCGCCCGATAAGGCCAGCTACGTGCTGATCCACTCTGTGTTGACGGCGCCGAGCTCCTCGCGCTCCCCTTGGAGGGCGGCGCTTATTTTGGCGAGAGAGAGGGAAGGAGGGAGGGCGGCGCTGGTTTTGGCAACGAAAAGGGAGGGAGGCGGAGAGTGAGCTCTGACGACGACGATGAGAGGAGGGCGGCAGTGATGGATTTGGCGAGAGAGAGCGAGGGAGGGAGGGAATTAGATAGAGATCAAAATTTTTGGGGGGCAAATTAATTTTAGGGTGCGGTCTCAATTAATCCCTCCTATTTTTTTTGGGAAAATTGAATTGCCCCAACGGGTAAAACCGTTGGTGCTGATAAAACTAGCTCCAACGGTTCCTACCACCAGTTGGGGCTGCCCATGTTCTCCCTGGGCTGGTCGGCTGCATCCTGGGGTCGATGAAGGGTTCTCTCACCCACAACTCCCTCACCTTCGCCGTTGTGGTCGACTTGTTCACCCCGCACGTCAGCAACTCCGCCAGTCCGCGCGCGAGGAGGCCCATAGATTGGATACCCACCGGGGTATTGACCGAGCAGGGTTCTTTCTCTTCGTGGATGAAGCGGCACGCGCCCGATGAGGCCAGCTACGTGCTGATCCACTCTGTGTTGATGGCGCCGAGATCCTCTCGCTCCCCTTGGAGGGCGGTGCTTGTTTTGGCGAGAGAGAGGGAAGGAGGGAGGGCAGTGCTGGTTTTGGCGACGAAAAGGGAGGGAGGCGGAGAGTGAGCTCTAACGACGACGATGAGAGGAGGGCAGCAGTGATGGATTTGGCGAGAGAGAACGAGGGAGGGAGGGAATAAGAGAGAGATCGAAATTTTTGGGGGCAAATATATTTTAGGGCGCGGGCTCAATTAATCCCTCCTATTTTTTTTGGGAAAAATTGAATTGCCCCAACGGGTAAAACCGTTTGTACTGATAAAACTAGCCCTAACGGTTCCTACCACCAGTTGGGGCTGCCCATGTTCTCCTTGGGCTGGTCGGCTGCATCCTGGGGTCGACGAAGGGTTCTCTCACCCACAACTCCCTCACCTTCGCCGTTGTGGTCGACTTGTTCACCCCGCACGTCAGCAACTCCGCCAGTGCGCACACGAGGAGGCCCATAGATGGGATACCCATCGGGGTATTAACCGAGCAGGGTTCTTTCTCTTCGTGGATGAAGCGGCACGTGCCCGATGAGGCCAGCTACGTGCTGATCCACTCTGTGTTGACGGCACCGAGCTCCTCACGCTCCCCTTGGAGGGCGGCGCTTGTTTTGGCGAGAGAGAGGGAAGGAGGGAGGGCGGCGCTGGTTTTGGTGACGAAAAGGGAGGGAGGCGAAGAGTGAGCTCTGACGACGACGATGAGAGGAGGGCGGCGGCGATGGATTTGGCGAGAGAGAGCGAGGGAGGGAGGGAATTAGAAAGAGATCGAAATTTTTGGGGGTAAATAAATTTTAGGGCGCGGCCTCAATTAATCCCTCCTATTTTTTTTGGGAAAAATTGAATTGCCCCAACAGGTAAAACCGTTGGTACTGATAAAACTAGTCCCAACGGTTCCTACCACCAGTTGGGGCTGCCCATGTTCTCCCTGGGCTGGTCGGCTGCATCCTAGGGTCGACGAAGGGTTCTCTCACCCACAACTCCCTGACCTTCGCCGTTGTGGTCGACTTGTTCACCCCGCACGACAGCAACTCCGCCAGTGCGTGCGCGAGGAGGCCCATAGATTGGATACCCACCGGGGTATTGACCCAGTGCTTGCTTAAGACCATACAAAGCCTTTTTTAGTTCAAAAACATGATTTGGAAATGTAAAGCTTTCAAAACCTGGGGGTTGCTCAACAAAAACCTTTTCTTTTAGAAAACCATTTAAGAAAGCACTTTTTACATCCATTTGCTTAAGTTTGAAACCCTTAAAAGATGCAAAGGCAAGCAGTATCCTAATGGCTTCTAATCTAGCAACTGGAGCAAAAGTTTCATCAAAATCAATTCCCTCAATTTGGTTATACCCCTTGGCTACCAATCTAGCTTTGTTCCTAATCACATTTCCATTATCATCCAGCTTATTTTTGAACACCCACTTCGTACCGACTACAGGATACTCCTTTGGTCGAGGAACGAGTGTCCAAACCTTATTTCTATCAAACTGGTTTAGTTCTTCTTGCATGGCAATGACCCAACAACTATCACCAAGTGCAGTTTCTACATCTTTTGGCTCTATTTCAGAAATAAATCCACCATAAATGCAGAGAGCACACAAGTTATTATTAAAGGATGAACGTGTACGAATACCTGCCGTTGGGTCGCCGATAACTAGTTCTGGTGGATGATTCGGGTTGTAGCTCAAGTCCTCAGGTCTTAAATTCTCTTTTGGAACATTTTGTGGGGCTTCATTATTCGTCTTTGAATTTGTAGGCACCTGTAAGATTTCAGCATTGGCTCCTTCTTTTTCGCCTTCGATATCTCCATTGATCCTGCAATGCAAAGGTGAATTATTAGCTTCATCGAATTTAACATGAATAGATTCAGTAATTGTAAGAGATTGTTTATGAAAAATCCTGTAAGCTTTGCTTCTTGCTGAATATCCTACAAACACTCCTTCTTCGCTTTTTGGCTCAAAAGTCTTGGGTTGATCACCTGTGTTCAATACAAAACATTTGCACCCAAACACTCTAAAATAGGAGATGTCAGGAATCTTACCATGCCATAACTCATAAGAAGTCTTACCTATAATTGATCTCAACATAACTCGATTGCAAACATAGCAAGCGGTATTCACTGCCTCAGCCCATAGGGACAAAGACAATCCATACTCGCTTAGCATACTCCTAGCCATTTCTTTTAATGTTCGATTCTTTCTTTCGACTACCCCATTTTGTTGAGGTGTTCTAGGAGAAGAGAATTCATGTGAAATCCCATTTTCAATGCAAAAATTTTCAAATCCGATGTTTTCAAATTCCCCACCATGATCACTCCTAATACTAATAACAGAAAGTCCCTTTTTGTTTTGAACTTGCTTATAAAAGATTTTGAAGTAATCAAAAGACTCGGATTTTTTAGCTAAGAAATACACCCAAGTATATCGAGAATAATCATCGATCAAAACTAAGCAATACTTCTTTCCTCCTATACTAGCAACCTCAGTGGGTCCAAAAAGATCCATGTGAATCAACTCCAAGACTCTTTTAGTAGCAACAACTTGTAGACCAGTAAAAGAGGCTCTAGTTTGCTTACCTTTTGTGCATGCCTCGCACAACTTACTGTTCTCGTATGTTTGATGTGGGAGTCCACGAACTAGCTGCTTACTTTCCAATTTTTGTAGTAATCCCATGCTAGCGTGTGCTAACCTTCTGTGCCATAGGGTCGCTTCCTCTTCCCTAACAATGAGACATTTTGCCAAAGTTAGTTCTTCAAAGGAAAGTATATAAACATTATTTTTCCTATTAGCAGTAAGAATAATGTTACCTGAAGCGTTTTCAATAATAGTACAACAATTAACATCGAAAACAACTTTCATACCTTTGTCACATAGTTGGCTAATAGAGATGAGATTGTGCTTGAGATTTTCTACTAGGAGGACATCATGAAGCTGAAAAGTGTCATTACCTATAATACCTTTTCCGATCACATTACACTTACCATTATCTCCCAAAGTTACACAACCTCCTGTTTGTTTAACTAGGCTAAGGAACTTGTCTTCACTTCCTGTCATGTGTCTCGAGCAGCCAGAATCCAAGTACCACTCACATTTTTGTTCCTTAGCCGTGCAGCAGACCTATACACAAGAAGAAAATGACATTTGTGACCTAGGCATCCATATAGGTCCATGGGGGTTAGCGTATGTACCTTTTGGAACCCATATTTGTCTGAACTTTAAGTTTTTGTTATTATTGGTACAATTGTTATACATGTGCCCTACAAAGCCACAACCAGAGCATCTTGGGAAAACACTTCTGCCCTTAGCTGTTTCGATGTGGATATTTTTTCTTTTTGGCTTTTCAATTTTATTAGCATTGTACCCTAATCCACGTCTATTGTTGCCGGGTAGTTGATGTTCTAGCAGCATGTCTAAAGATTTTTTTCCAATATTGAACTTATGTATCATTAATTCAAGACTGTGTACTTTTGATTTCAAAAAGATATTTTCGTTTACGATTAGGGTGCAGCGGCTAGCAAAAGTTTTTTGATTTTGAATCTCTCCTTTCAAAAGGTCTTCTTTTTGTTTTTCAAAAGCTCTCTTTTGATTTTCAAATTCTTCTTTTTCTTTCGAAAACGTCTCTTTAACCTTTTCCAGTTCTTTTTCAAAGGTTGGGCATTTTTCACAAACAACTTTTGTTTTCAAATCATCCTTTTCGCTTTGCAACCTCTCTTTTTCTTTATCTAATTCGTTGATCATTTCTCTAGATGTTTTGATTTCATATTCAAGCATTGAACATTTGTCACAAATTCCATTTTCTTGTGAGGCAAGTTTTTCTTTGAGTTTAACAATGAGGGTCTTCAACTTTTTATTTTCATGTTCAAGTTTGTCAGCTTTCAATGTTGACTTGTATTCATCTTCTTGCAATTTAAAGTTTAAATCTTGAACCACCTTTAAGTCAGCTTCAAATTTTTCTATTTCAGCATGCATATTTTCACAAATCGAAACAAGTTCGGGCATGGTATAGAATTCTACCTCAATTTCCTTGTCGTTCTTGTCAGCGTCTCCCATTAGGCAGAATGTTGAGAAGGCCTCCTCCATCTCGGGATCATTTTCCCCATCATCATCCCAAGTCATCATCATTGATTTTCCACTGTTCTTTAGCAATGGGCAATTGTTTCTCATATGTCCTGGTTTCTTGCAATTGAAACACACAAATGGTTCAGTTATATTATTCTCAGAAAATTTTGCTAAAGAATTTCGTTTATAACGATTAAGGCTCTTAGTCATTTCAGCTCTGCCCCTCGGGGTTCTGATGATCTTTCTGAAGCCCCGAACCATCATGGCCTGCTCTTCGTCAATGTCTTGATCGCTGTCATCATCTGCCTTTAGAGCAAGCGGCTTCTTTCCCTTGTTCTCTTCAGAGTCTCGCATCTCACGTGCTTTGAGCTCCATCTCATGGGTCATCAAGTTTCCTATGAGCTCTTCTAAACTTTGGCGGTTGAGATCTTTTGCTTCTTGGATGGCGGTGACCTTTGACTCGAAGCTTCTTGGGAGTATGCGTAAGATCTTCCTTACTAGCTCAACTTCCGTGTATGTCCTGCCAAGTGCTTTTGAGTTGTACACGATGTGGCTGAATCTCGCGTACATTTCCTTTATGCCCTCATTTGGTTGTATTCGAAATGCCTCATACTCATGACTCAGTAGCGCTAACCTGGATTCCTTGACTTGTGAAGTGCCCTCGTGCGTAACCTCCAAGGTATGCCAGATTTCCTGCGCAGTAGAACAATGAGATATGCGATTAAATTCAGTTCGATCTAACGCACATATAATTTCATTCATAGCCTTATTATTTAAAGAATATAACTTTTTATCATCCATGTCCCATTTATCCTCTGGCTTTGCAATGTCTATATCCTGAATGCGTGTAACAGGTGGTTTGTATCCCTTAACCACTATATCCCAAATTTCAAAGTCTACTGATGCTAAGTAGATTTACATCCTAGCCTTCCAGTAAGCATAGTCAGTCCCGTTAAATTTGGGTGGCCTAACAGTTGATTGTCCCTCAGCAAAAGCACTATCATTTGTGTCCATGGTAATTCTAGGCTTTCCTAATCTTGAATCAGAATATGATCAAGAGTCTGAACCAGGCTCTGATACCACTTGTTGGATCAAGGAATAGCCTAGAGGGGGGTGAATAGGCTATGATCACTTTAAATTACTTTTTAGCCAAACACACAACCAATCACGCAGTTAAAACAAATCACAGGCACAAGCAATTATAGTATGCAGAATGTAAAGCACACACAGATATACCCAGGTTCGGCCCCCACGCCTACGTCCTGCAACCAAAATTACTAGCAAAACAGTTACACAATCCCCTTACACCCCGTAAGTCTAGCCACCCACCGCAATCGTCCTCCTTGGCACGATTCGGTGGTTACCGCTACTATGTCAACTGAATCTACTAACAATCCTCACGAACTACAACCCCGTAGTCCACAGACCAACTTATAACAGATCTAGGGTCCAAAAGCAAAAGTGCAAAAACAATACAGATCGACAACGAATAAAAATAAAAAGGAATAAAGATTAGAGTTGCTCAATATTGTCTTTGTCGCGTCGATCTGGAATTTTCTGAAGCAGCACTCGCTGTAATGATGGTACTGGGTCGTCCGGCTCTGAGTCTACTTCGCACAGCTTCTGACGGATCGCAAAACGGAGTCTTCTACGAATTTCTATGAATTTCTGAGTGAAGGCTGCGCTTCTGCGTATTTTCTGCGTATTCTGCCTGTATATCTTCTCTTTTCTGCGTCTATTTTTTTTCTGCAGTCATTAGCAGTCCTTAAATAGGATTTATTACCCCTAGGCAGCTTAGGGTTTTAATTCTGGCCGTTGGATGTGCCAAATGTCGTCATCTGGACACTAATAGGAGTCCAAATCTGGTTATAACTCCAAAAGAGATCTTGAATGAATCAGTGCCGTTCGATCTTGATCGGGCTGCTCATGTGTGTCCACGTGGCGCTCAATGATTCGCTGAATTCCTCTCCCACAGATCGCACTCAGATAGGCGGTGTCTGCAGCCGTTGATTGCTGCGAGAATCTCGAGGCAGTCTTTATATGGCTATGGATAAATCACGAGAATCAAGGACCTTGATTCACGTGATTGCTATGGAATATCACAACATCTGGGCATAAATTTCGTTTCCCCCAACTGGCAGCAGCTTGTTACCAAAAATAGTTGGGCTATTATGTGGGCTTTGAGGGAAAGGTTTAAATTAAATTCCTTGGACTTCTCATGTTGTTGTTTGCTGCATATGTGGCCAAAAGATACAAGCAATGGGCTTTTAAAAAACTATATCTTATCTTTGCTCAAGCCAATTGCTTGTTTCCTGCATATGTGGCCGAATTAATAGGCCCCCTATATATATATATTTATTTATATATTAGGTATATATATATATTTCTAATATAATATATATTATTAATAACACTCAATACATACTTAAATATGTACAAGTATATATTAATAATGTATATGTACATAAATATATATAAATACTTTTATATAAATATAATACGTATATAAGTCCATCATTGCTTCAACCTGTAACCTGCACAACTCAACACACAGATCAGAACATTCAGATGGGTTTGTTATCATCAAACAAGATTCATAGACGGTCATACCCAACATCCCCTTGTAGGGTGGCGCTTGTTTTGGCCTGAGACAGGGAAGGAGGGAGGGCGGCGCTGGTTTTGGCGACGAAAAGGGAGGGAGGCGGAGAGTGAGCTCTAACGACGACGATGAGAGGAGGGCGGCGGCGATGGATTTGGCGAGAGAGAGCGAGGGAGGGAGGGAATTAGAGAGAGATCGAAATTTTTGGGGGCAAATAAATTTTAGCGCGCGGGCTCAATTAATCCCTCTTATTTTTTTGGGAAAATTGAATTGCCCCAACGGGTAAAACCGTTGGTGCTGATAAAACTAGCCCCAACGGTTCCTACCACTAGTTGGGACTGCCCATGTTCTCCCTGGGCTGGTCGGCTGCATCCTTAGGTCGACGAAGGGTTCTCTCACCCACAACTCCCTCACCTTCGCCGTTGTGGTCGACTTGTTCACCCCGCACATCAGCAACTCCGCCAGTGCGCGCGTGAGGAGGCCCATGATTGGATACCCACCGGGGTATTGACCGAGCAGGGTTCTTTCTCTTCGTGGATGAAGCGGCACGCGCCCGATAAGGCCAGCTACGTGCTGATCCACTCTGTGTTGACGGCGCCGAGCTCCTCGCGCTCCCCTTGGAGGGCGGTGCTTGTTTTGGCGAGAGAGAGGGAAGAAGGGAGGGCGGTGCTGGTTTTGGCGACGAAAAGGGAGGGAGGCGGAGAGTGAGCTCTGACGACGACGATGAGAGGAGGGCGGCAGCGATGGATTTGGCGAGAGAGAGCGAGGGAGGGAGGGAATTAGAGAGAGATCAAAATTTTTGGGGGAAAATAAATTTTAGGGCGCGAGCTCAATTAATCCCTCCTATTTTTTGTGAAAAATTGAATTGCCCCAACGGGTAAAACCGTTGGTACTGATAAAACTAGCCCTAACGGTTCCTACCACCAGTTGGGGCTGCCCATGTTCTCCCTGGGCTGGTCGGCTGCATCCTGGGGTCTACGAAGGGTTCTCTCACCCACAACTCCCTCACCTTCGTCGTTGTGGTCGACTTGTTCACCCCGCACGTCAGCAACTCCGCCAGTGCGCGCGCGAGGAGGCCCATAGATTGGATACCCACCGGGGTATTGACCGAGCATGGTTCTTTCTCTTCGTGGATGAAGCGGCACGCGCCCGATGAGGCCAGCTACGTGCTGATCCACTCTGTGTTGACGGCACCGAGATCCTCTCGCTCCCCTTGGAGGGCGGTGCTTGTTTTGGCGAGAGAGAGGGAAGGAGGGAGGGCGGCACTGGTTTTGGTGATGAAAAGGGAGGGAGGCGGAGAGTGAGCTCTGAAGACGACGATGTGAGGAGGGCGGCGGCGATGGATTTGGCGAGAGAGAGCGAGGTAGGGAGGGAATTAGAGAGAGATCAAAATTTTTGGGGGCAAATAAATTTTAGGGAACGGGCTCAATTAATCCCTCCTATTTTTTTTGTGAAAAATTGAATTGCCCCAACGGGTAAAACCGTTGATGCTGATAAAACTAGCCCCAACGGTTCCTACCACCAGTTGGGGCTGCCCATGTTTTCCCTGGGCTGGTCGGCTGCATCCTGGGGTCGACGAAGGGTTCTCTCACCCACAACTCTCTCACCTTCGCCGTTGTGGTCGACTTGTTCACCCCGCACGTCAGGAACTCCGCTGGTGCGCGTGCGAGGAGGCCCATAGATTGGATACCCACCCGGGTATTGACCGAGCAGGGTTCTTTCTCTTCGTGGATGAAGCGGCACGCGCCCGATGAGGCCAGCTACGTGCTGATCCACTCTGTGTTGACGGCGCCGAGCTCCTCACGCTCCACTTGGAGGGCGGCGCTTGTTTTGGCGATAGGGAGGGAAGGAGGGAGGGCGGCGCTGGTTTTGGTGACGAAAAGGGAGGGAGGCGGAGAGTGAGCTCTAACGACGACGATGAGAGGAGGGCGACGGCGATGGATTTGGCGAGAGAGAGCGAGGGAGGGAGGGAATTATAGAGAGATCGAAATTTTTGGGGGCAAATAAATTTTAGGGCGCGGGCTCAATTAATCCCTCCTTTTTTTTGGGAAAATTGAATTGCTCCAACGGGTAAAACCGTTGGTGCTGATAAAACTAGCACCAACGGTTCCTACCACCAGTTGGGGCTGCCCATGTTCTCCCTGGGCTGGTCGGCTGCATCCTGGTGTCGACGAAGGGTTCTCTCACCCACAACTCCCTCACCTTCGCCGTTGTGGTCGACTTGTTCACCCCGCACGTCAGCAACTCCGCCAGTGCGCGCGCGAGGAGGCCCATAGATTGGATACCCACCCGGGTATTGACCGAGCAGGGTTCTTTCTCTTCGTGGATGAAGCGGCACGCGCCCGATGAGGCCAGCTACGTGCTGATCCACTCTGTGTTGACGGCGCCGAGATCCTCTCGCTCCCCTTGGAGGGCGGCGCATGTTTTGGCGAGAGAGAGGGAAGAAGGGAGGGCGGCGCTGGTTTTAGCGACGAAAAGGGAGGGAGGCGGAGAGTGAGCTCTGACGACGACGATGAGAGGAGGGCGGCGGTGATGGATTTGGCGAGAGAGAGCGAGGGAGGGAGGGAATTAGAGAGAGATCGAAATTTTTGGGGGAAAATAAATTTTAGGGCGCGGGCTCAATTAATCCCTCCTATTTTTTTGGGAAAAATTGAATTGCCCCAATGGGTAAAACCGTTGGTACGGATAAAACTAGCCCTAACGATTCCTACCACCAGTTGGTGCTGCCCATGTTCTCCCTGGGCTAGTCGGCTGCATCCTGGGGTCGACGAAGGGTTCTCTCACCTACAACTACCTCACCTTCGCCGTTGTGGTCAACTTGTTCACCCCGCACGTCAGCAACTCCGCCAGTGCGCGCGCGAGGAGGCCCATAGATTGGATACCCACCGGGGTATTGACCGAGCAGGGTTCTTTCTCTTCGTGGATGATGCGGCACGCTCCCGATGAGGTAGCTACGTGTTGATCCACTCTGTGTTGACGGCGCCGAGATCCTCTCGCTCCCCTTGGAGGGCGGTGCTTCTTTTGGCGAGAGAGAGGGAAGGAGGGAGGGCGGCACTGGTTTTGGCGACGAAAATGGAGGGAGGCGGAGAGTGAGGTCTGACGACGACGATGAGAGGAGGGCGGCGGCGATGCATTTGGCGAGAGAGAGCGAGGTAGGGAGGGAATTAGAGAGAGATCGAAATTTTTGGGGGCAAATAAATTTTAGGGCACGGGCTCAATTAATCCCTCCTATTTTTTTTGTGAAAAATTGAAATGCCCCAACGGGTAAAACCGTTGGGGCTGATAAAACTAGCCCCAACGGTTCCTACCACCAGTTGGGGCTGCCCATGTTCTCCCTGGGCTGGTCGACTGCATCCTGGGGTCGACGAAGGGTTCTCTCACCCACAACGCCCTCACCTTCGCTGTTGTGGTCGACTTGTTCACCCCGCACGTCAGCAACTCCGCCAGTGCGCGCGCGAGGAGGCCCATAGATTGGATACCCACCCGGGTATTGACCGAGCAGGGTTCTTTCTCTTCGTGGATGAAGCGGCACGCGCCCGATGAGGCCAGCTACGTGCTGATGCACTCTGCGTTGACGGTGCCGAGCTCCTCACGCTCCCCTTGGAGGGCGGTGCTTGTTTTGGCGAGAGAGAGGGAAGGAGGGAGGGCGGCGCTGGTTTTGGTGACGAAAAGGGAGGGAGGCGGAGAGTGAGCTCTGACGACGACGATGTGAGGAGGGCGGCGGCGATGGATTTGGCGAGAGAGAGCGAGGGAAGGAGGGAATTAGAGAGAGATCAAATTTTTTGGGGGCAAATAAATTTTAGGGCGCGGGCTCAATTAATCCCTCCTATTTTTTTTGGGAAAAATTGAATTGCCCCAACGGGTAAAACCGTTGGTGCTGATAAAACTAGCCCCAACGGTTCCTACCACCAGTTGGGGCTGCCCATGTTCTCCCTGGGCTGGTCGGCTGCATCCTGGGGTCGACGAAGGGTTCTCTCACCCACAACTCCCTCACCTTTGCCGTTGTGGTCGACTTGTTCACCCCGCACGTCAGCAACTCCGCCAGTGCACGCGCGAGGAGGCCCATAGATTGGATACCCACCGGGGTATTGACCGAGCAGGGTTATTTCTCTTCGTGGATGAAGCGGCACGTGCCCGATGAGGCCAGCTACGTGCTGATCCCCTCTGTGTTGACGGCTCCGAGATCCTCTCGCTACCCTTTGAGGGCGGCGCTTGTTTTGGCGAGAGAGAGGGAAGGAGGGAGGGCGGCGCTGGTTTTGGCGACGAAAAGGGAGGGAGGCGGAGAGTGAGCTCTAATGACGACGATGAGAGGAGGGTGACGGCAATGGATTTGGCGAGAGAGAGCGAGGGAGTGAGGGAATTAGAGAGAGATCGAATTTTTTAGGGGCAAATAAATTTTAGGGCGCGGGCTCAATTAATCACTCCAATTTTTTTTGGGGGAAATTGAATTGCCCCAACGGGTAAAACCGTTGGTGCTGATAAAACTAGCCCTAACGGTTCCTACCACCAGTTGGGGCTGCCCATGTTCTCTCTGGGCTGGTCGGCTGCATCCTGGGGTCGACGAAGGGTTCTCTCACCCACAACTCCCTCACCTTCGCCGTTGTGGTCGACTTGTTCACCCCGCCGTCAGCAACTCCTCCAGTGCGCACGTGAGGAGGCCCATAGATTGGATACCCACCGGGGTATTGACCGAGCAGGGTTTTTTCTCTTCGTGGATGAAGCGTCACGCGCCCGATGAGGCCAGCTACGTGTTGATCCACTCTGTGTTGACAACGCCGAGCTCCTCGCGCTCCCCTTCGAGGGTGGCGCTTGATTTGGCGAGAGAGAGGGAAGGAGGGAGGGCGGCGCTGGTTTTGGCGACGAAAAGGGAGGGAGGCGGAGAGTGAGCTCTGACGATGACGATGAGAGGAGGGCGACGGCGATGGATTTGGCGAGAGAGAGCGAGGGAGGGAGGGAATTAGAGAGAGATCGAAATTTTTGCGGGCAAATAAATTTTAGAGCGCGGGCTCAATTAATCCCTCCTATTTTTTTGGGAAAAATTGAATTGCCCCAACGGGTAAAACCGTTGGTGCTGATAAAACAAGACCCAACGGTTCCTACCACCAGTTGGGGCTGCCCATGTTCTCCCTGGGCTGGTCGGCTGCATCCTGGGGTCGATGAAGGGTTCTCTCACCCACAACTCCCTCACCTTCGCCGTTGTGGTCGACTTGTTCACCCCACACGTCAGCAACTCCGCCAGTGCGCACGCGAGGAGGCCCATAGATTGGATACCCACCGGGGTATTGACCGAGCAGGGTTCTTTCTCTTCGTGGATGAAGCGGCACGCGCCCGATGAGGCCAGCTACGTGCTGATCCACTCTGTGTTGACGGCGCCGAGCTCCTCGCGCTCCCCTTGGAGGGCGGCGCTTGTTTTGGCGAGAGAGAGGGAAGGAGGGAGGGCGGCGCTGGTTTTGGCGACGAAAAGGGAGGGAGGCGGAGAGTGAGCTCTGATGACGACGATGAGAGGAGGGCGGCGGCGATGGATTTGGCGAGAGAGAGCGAGGGAGGGAGGGAATTAGAGAGAGATCGAAATTTTTGGGGGCAAATAAATTTTAGGGCGCGGGCTCAATTAATCCCTCCTATTTTTTTGGGAAAATTGAATTGCCCCAACGGGTAAAACCGTTGGTGCTGATAAAACTAGCCCCAACGGTTCCTACCACCAGTTGGGACTGCCCATGTTCTCCCTGGGCTGGTCGGCTGCATCCTTGGGTCGACGAAGGGTTCTCTCACCCACAACTCCCTCACCTTCGCCGTTATGGTCGACTTGTTCACCCCGCACGTCAGCAACTCCGCCAGTGCGTGCGCAAGGAGGCCCATAGATTGGATACCCACCGGGGTATTGACCGAGCAGGGTTCTTTCTCTTCGTGGATGAAGCGGCACGCGCCTGATGAGGCCAGCTACGTGCTGATCCACTCTGTGTTGACGGCGCCGAGCTCCTCGCACTCCCCTTGGAGGGAGGCGCTTGTTTTGGCGAGAGAGAGGGAAGGAGGGAGGGCGGCGCTGGTTTTGGCGACGAAAAGGGAGGGAGGCGGAGAGTGAGCTCTGACGACGACGATGAGAGGAGGGCGGCGGCGATGGATTTGGCCAGAGAGAGTGAGGGAGGGAGGGAATTAGATAGAGATCGAAATTTTTGGGGGCAAATAAATTTTAGGGCGCGGCCTCAATTAATCCCTCCTATTTTTTTAGGGAAAAATTGAATTGCCCCCAACGGGTAAAACCGTTGGTACTGATAAAACTAGCCCCAACGGTTCCTACCACCAGTTGGGGCTGCCCATGTTCTCCCTGGGCTGGTCGGCTGCATCCTGGGGTCGACGAAGGGTTCTCTCACCCACAACTCCCTCACCTTCGCCATTGTGGTCGACTTGTTCACCCCGCACGTCAGCAACTCCGCCAGTGTGCGCGCGAGGAGGCCCATAGATTGGATACCCACCCGGGTATTGACCGAGCAGGGTTCTTTCTCTTCGTGGATGAAGCGGCACGCGCCCGATGAGGCCAGCTACGTGTTGATCCACTCTGTGTTGACGGTGCCGAGCTCCTCGCGCTCCCATTGGAGGGCGGCACTTGTTTTGGCGAGTGAGAGGGAAGGAGGGAGGGCGGCGCTGGTTTTGGCGACGAAAAGGGAGGGAGGCGGAGAGTGAGCTCTGACGACGACGATGAGAGGAGGGCGGCGGCGATGGATTTGGCAAGAGAGAGCGAGGGAGGGAGGGAATTAGAGAGAGATCGAAATTTTTGGGGGCAAATAAATTTTAGGGCGCGGCCTCAATTAATCCCTCCTATTTTTTTGGGAAAATTGAATTGCCCCAACGGGTAAAACCGTTGGTGCTTATAAAACTAGCCCCAACGGTTCCTACCACCAGTTGGGGCTGCCCATGTTCTCCCTGGGCTGGTCGGCTGCATCCTGGGATCGACGAAGGGTTCTCTCACCCACAACTCCCTCACCTTCGCCATTGTGGTCGACTTGTTCACCCCGCACGTTAGCAACTCCGCCAGTGCGCGCGCGAGGAGGCCCATAGATTGGATACCCACCGGGGTATTGACCGAGCAGGGTTCTTTCTCTTCGTGGATGAAGCGGCACGCGCCCGATGAGGCCAGCTACGTGCTAATCCACTCTGTGTTGACGGCACCGAGCTCCTCGCGCTCCCCTTGGAATGGCGTTGCAGGCGTCGACGTGCTCATTGAACTTGTTGTCGGACATTCTGCCCTGTAGAAGTAGGTAGCGATTGCATCTTCGCCTACCAAAATGCTCATGATCCATCTTAGAAAGATTTGATCTTCAAGAAATCAAGAAGATTAAAGGAGTGGGGGGAAGTCCAGAGTGCAACGTTCTCCTTTTCTCGGATTAATTATAGATTATGAATATTTTAGTTTGATGATCGGCACGTGGGCTCCGTACATGGGTTCACCTACATGGGTATAGTGCACGTGGGCCCAGCGGAAATCTTTCCATTCCTGTTCTTGGGTCTAATCGGTAAACACACTCGGCACATTGACCGAGCCATATGAAGAACAGAATAAAACTTTCAGTCCACTAATTAGATTTAAAACGACGGCGCGAGTTATTGATAACTCTTACAAATAGGGGTGCTAAACCATATCCGTATCCGAGAATATATCTGTAACTGTATCCGTTAGGATACGAATATGGTTACTCAAATCTATAACCGATAGGATATGGTTACGGATATGATTTTGTAGTGAATTATCCGTATCCGTATCCGAAATATCCGAATACATATTAGTCATACTCTTACGATAGTTTCGATTATTAGATTATGAATTTGTAGTTAATTTTGATGATCGAGATGTCTAATCTTTACTTTACAATTATAATGGACATATTAACAAACTCTTTTGTATCACATGAACTATGTTTTTCTAAATACTATCTAGTTTTCTCATATCTGTTTCGTATCTACATGCATATCCGCTTATATATCTGCATGTATATTCGTAACTGTATCCGATTTTAGCGGATATGGTTATAAAATTTTTTTACCGAGGTATATCCGTATCCGAGATGGGTAAGCGGATATGGATATGATAAGCATCATATCCGAACCGTATCCGGACCGAATGCACCCCTACTTACAAAAATTGGGAAACTACACAGATAGTTCAGTTAGTTACATAATAAAGCCCCAGATAGAGCACAAAAGCTTAGTAAATAACGCCAACAGTACCCTATGCCATTAATTCATTCATCATGTTACTTTATGAGATCGCTAACAGCGAAATTAAGAATTGAGTTCCTTCCTAATATTTTTTGTAACGAGCTTGAATTTTGCTTACTAATTTTGGTCAACTGTACCTGCTACTGTTTATAAGTTTACAGGGTTTTGAACAAAACTATTTATAACATATGCGTATTATAAAAACTCGCGAACTTTCAGATGCCGTGAGAAAATTTGTAATACTAACAGAAAATTATCTTCAACGTTACCGGGTGCATGTTTGTTAAAAGTTAGGAGAAGCGGGGAATATATATATATATATATATATATATATATATATATATATATATATGAGAGATAAATGAGTATTCTTGTCATAGGAGGGGATTATCTTTTTGACGCCTATGTGGCACAATCTCCACCATCCTCATAAAGTAGGAGGGAGAGTATGAGTTGGTGGGGATTTGTACCTACTTTATGAGGATGATGATGATTGTGCCACATAAGCGACAATGAGGGAAATCCTCTCCTATGACAATGATACCTCAAATTTTAGTACATTGCAAATTATCCCTCCAAAGATTAAAAATTTTCAATGATTTTTTTGTAATTCCTTTATTTTAATGTAATGTTTAATAGTTTTGTGTATTTGTATCCTTTAAAAGTACGAGTTGGGAAAAATCTTTTTATGGTCAATATTACCCTTAGGGTTTTTTTGAATATTACATTGTTATTCTAATTTATTCTAATTATCTTATCGTTTTTGAATTGATAACCAAATGATTTATTTTATTAATAATGAGACTTAACATGTTATTTGATAAAATAGAAACGTTTTATATAATTCAAATCTTTTACTTATTTCAGTTCGTAAAGAAATCTAAAAAACATATACTAACTAACATCTAAAAGTTTTTGAATTTTGTAAAAAATATTCTCCAAGTTTTTTAAATCTTAAAAATGCCCCTACATTTTATTAAAGCATATTCAAAATTATAAATTTTACTTATCTCAATTCAGTAAGAAATCTGTAAAATATATGCTAACTAGAAATTGGAAGTTTTTAGACTTTGGAGAAAATATCTTGTAAGTTTTAAAAATTACAAAAATACCCCTAAAAATTAAAAATTTATAAAAACACATTGAAAATATCAAACTTATAAACATACTAAAAACCTACAAATAAAATAAACAATCCCCAAAAATTTATGAAATTTACAATACACACTCTAAACTTTTAACAAATTACAAAATAAAACCCTTAAAATTATAAAATTTACAAAAATCCTGATAAATTTTCACCTAACAGTACATTAAAAGTATATGAATTATAAATATTCCCTACATAATTTATAATTTATAGAAAACACCCTTAAAGTTTTAAAAATTATAAAAAATGTTTAAAATTCAAAATCTATAAAAGACACCCTAAAAAATTCAAATTCATTAGTAAATTAAAAGCATAGGAAGTATTAATAGTTTATAAATAATTTACAATCTGTAGAAAAAGCCTATAAGTTTAAAAATTTACAAAAAAGTCCTTAAAATTCATAATTTACAAAAAAAACTCCATGAGAATTTATAACCTATAAACACTAAAATGAATATGCAAAATTACTAACACCTAGAAAATTACTTTAAATTACTTTTTTTAGAAAATTCTTCTTTTACTTTTAGACTATGTAATCACTATATCATCATTCTAGCATAGAAATGACCTTACTCTAAATAACTTCAAGCCAATGTTTGAGTTGCACTGAAGTATATACTATTGTTACTATGTGTATATATTTTGTAAGAAAATTATGTCAACACTTTTTAAATAGAAGAGAATATTCTAACCTCTGATATTATAAAAATTAAATATAGCCAATTGAAAAATTAGCAAAAGAGAACTTACATCATGTTTGGATCAAAAGTTGTTGTTTTTATTGTATCGAATTTATTATAACTTTGGTCATTACAATAAACTCAAATAAAAAAGTTAATCTTTTTATAAGATCTCCTTTATACAATGAAAATAAAGATCACAACTCTTATCAAACAGCGCAACGGACGTTTATCACCCGCTATTTGCGTGGGAACTTTGCTTGTGTCGGGGTTTATCCGTGGATTGTCTACGGATCGGATCCGGTTGACAGAAAATTAATAAAGCTCCTACTTCACTAAGGAAGTATTCGCTTGAAGTACTAAAATCGACCAAGCGAAATCAGTAGCTCTTCTCGAGATTAAGACCAAGCCTAATCTCAAGGAACGGACGGACGGGGGTTCAGATCTCTCGAACTCTCCCTCTTTATGCTGAAGAACTTCGCCGAGATCAGTTAGCCTCCTCTAAAATTTGTGCTCCATTTCCCTCCAACTCGACAGCACCTCCTCGTCTTGATAAAATTCTGTCCCTGTGAAATGAACCCTAGGCCTGTATTTATAGGCTTCGGTTAGGGGTATTTGGATAAGAATGCGTGATTTGGCCTTATCTTCAGTCAATAACGGCCTAATAATGTTTGTGGATGATATCAATTCAGTTAGGAACCCCTGGAACAGATAAATCCCGAGAAAACCGCTTAAAACCATCGAAAACGTTGTCACGCCCCGCTTCCCAAAATACACGGGAACCAGAACGTGAACAAGCCCGCGACGTATTAGATTGAGAAGAAATATACTCTACTTTTTTTTTCTCTTTTCTTTTCTTCTCAACCTAATACGCTAAGCGTCTGGAAACAATATAATATACGAAGTCACAGGTCCCCGATCACACATAGTAAGAATATAAAAACAACCCAGAATAAAAATAGACATATCATCAATGGCAAATCATCCCAGACATAAAATATGGGTCAAACGTACCCTTATTACAACAACAGTTCAACTAGGAAATAAAAATACATAGTCCATAAAGAAAATACTGTTAAAATACTAAATCCAACATCAACTAAAGAAAAGTACGGTAAAAGAGTTTTAATGTCCAACTACTAATACTAAGAAAACTACTACGCTTCAGATGGTTCTTCTACTCCTTCTGCAAGGCACCCGGCTGAGAATCATCTGGCTCCTGCACGATTCCGAACTGAGGCTGTCTGTCTCCTAAATCTGACGTACATCCAGAAAATAGGAGTACATCAGCGTGTGAAACACACGGCAAGATCCCCCAAGCCAGGAACAAATACAATAATAGTAATGGTAAAATATGTGTGGTCAACGCTATAACAGAAATAAAAAGAACATGTGATAATAAAATAACAATAGAGGCGTGCAACTAGAATACTAATAATCAGATGAATCCAAGAATTAACCAAGTAACAAGATCAAGCAGGTAGCGATCAGAACCATCCAAGCAACAATATCATACAATAGATGGAATTAATATTTAAAAATCTACAACTCGAGACGTAGTACGTCGAGCGAAATAATCCAAACAAGGAAACCCTCATGTATATACCATATGTCTCGAATTGTAAATAATTAAATATTAACCTCAATCTATGTATGCAAAGAACACAACTAGTTATCCTATCACAACTCACTGGTTCACATCTCACTAGAGTCAAGGTTCATATTCTCGGATAATCGATTATTCACCAAATCATTTACGTACAACTTTTCACTACCCCCCTCAGACGCACGCCAGTGCTACACAGGAATTTCACTGGTGCGAGCCTGGAAATAATCAACAAGCATAATATCACATCACCTCAGACCCACCCCAACGCTACACAGGAATTTCGTTG
>BQKN01063730.1:22776-34994 GCA_022839385.1 Asparagus kiusianus
GCTACACAGGAATTTCGTTGGTGCGAGCCTGGAATAACCAACAATCATAATATCACATCCGATCACTTAAACCAGGAATTCCCATCTCTCGCTCTTCTAAGTCAACAACCATAATCCACACTATAACTCGGGTTCACCACCTAAACTCAGTCAACGCACCCACACATGTCACTAAGTCTATTCATGACGCACGAGGCTACTAAGTCATGAACTTCTAGGAGTTCTCAAACACAACCAGGAACAATAATATTATGACTACTTCTATGCAAATACCTTAAAATAGAACGCAAAATATAAAACACAATCATAAACAGTAAAACATACATGCATTCCAGTTTCATTAATATCTTGTTATTCAGATCTCAAAACCACTCATAAAAATTATACATAGCTAAAAATAATATCGAAATTAACTATGGTTAAAAGAAAACTAAAATTCGTTATCGTTTTGCACATGAAATGTCATAGTCTACAACTACCAACACAAAATCATAAATTAAGCTAAAATCTAAAATAAATAATCCTCTTTGTAAATAAATTCCTCTAAATCATCATTAATATCAAAACTGATCTTTTTTTTATAATTCCTTTTAAATTATTATTTTTTTCTAAATAATTCTGTTCTCAAATAAATTCTTTTTAATTAATACAATTATCCAAAAATAATTCCAATGCAGAAATAAATCCTTTTAATTCATAATAATTATTCCAAAAATGCTATTTGTCATATTACTACGATGTATTTAGCATTCTTCATCAAAAAAATCTCACGCATGTAATAATACCACGACATACAACAAAATTGTAATGCGATCTATCTATGCATATAATTAAATTCACAGATCTAAAATTAAAATGATAGTTAATGGGCAAGAGGGATCTTGCCTCGGGTTCGTCGAATGATTCGACGCTGACGGCGCGGGGATCTCGGCGTGGCTACGTGGCTACCGTCAGCGGGAGGGATCGCCGGCGACTACGAAGGGCAACGACACGACGGTTGGAGGAGCTCTCGGAGGGGTGACTGCTGGAGTTTGGCCGGCGGTTTGCTGGTCGGTGGAGGGGAGCGGCGAAGGTGTCGGCAAGGGTCGACAGAGGCAGCGAACAGCGGGGAGTGGAAGGCCGATGGGGGCTGGGGTGGCGAGTGGGCTGCTGTCGGGCTTGGCTGGTCGGAGCGGAGGCGGGTTGGGGGAGGAGCAGCGGTCTCAGGCGGTCGTGGGCGTCGGGGAGAGAGAGGGGGCGGCGAGCTTGGAGGCTGAGCGGGTCGGGGAGAGGTGGAACAGGAGGAGGCTTGGCGAGCGGAGGAGGGGGTGGTTCAGGCGGTGTACGGCGACGAGCGGAGATGGCGGTGGTCTGGGCGGCGGTTTGATGCGAGCGGGTTCGGTGCTGGAAGAGGCGGCCGGATCTGGAGAGGCGGTCGTGGTGCTCGAGCGGCGGAGGAGGACGGCGGTTGCGGCGAGGTTGGCGTGCGGGTCGGGACGGCGCGGAAGCGGCTGAGGTCGGAGGCGAACTCCGGTGGGTCGGGTTCGGGTGCAGGCGGTGGTTTCACGCGGTTTGAAGAGGAAGAGAGATGGAGATAGAGAGAGAAAGAAAGAGTACGGGGTGATGGAAAATAAGAGGAGAGAGAGGATTGGAGAGAGAAAGTGATGAGCTGGATTTGAGATATTTTTGGAGAGAGAATTTTATCACGGAAATCAAGTTGGCAAGTATGGTATGGGGATAAACGTGATTATGAGGTGATTGGGGAGTGATTAGGGAGTGATTATGGCTGATTGGGAAAAGAATTTGGAAGGAATTCAAATTCAAATTAGAGGAAATTAAGAGGGAGAAGATTATGACACATATTTGTAAGATATTCATAATAATAATATTAATAAATAATTAATAACTAAGTATTCATATATTTGTATATGTACTAAAGTACCAAGCTCAAAATAACAAAATTATTAATAGTATCAATAGTTAAAATAATTATTTAAAATATTCATTGTAACTATAAATTAACATTTCACAGAATTAATAATTTCATGACTATATTATTCATTTATTTATTTATTTATTCATATTATATCAAAAAAAACATTATAATAATAATTAACCATATAATAACATTAATAAATAATTAACAGCTAAATATTTATATATTTACTTATGTACTAATATATTAAGCTCAGGTTTACATCAAATATAATAAGGTCATTAATAATATTAGTCACCAAATGATTATATATAAAAAAATCACTAAACCGTAAATTAATATTTAGCAGAATTAAAAATACAAGACTATATATTTTATTATTTATTTATTTTAAAAACTCAGAAAATTCCTAAAATTAGGAAAAATATTAATAAAATATATTATATTATTTAAATACTAGAAAATTTTATTTAAATACGTATCAAAATTTACGGTTGTTACAAACGTGTTTTGGAGGTTACAGGTATTTTTGGGCGCAAGACGGACCGATGTGAACCGCGTGGGCGCGTGTCGCTTGTGAGTGACCCGCGTAGGCGTGGGTCACTTGTGAGTGACCCGTGCGAGCACGGTTTCCGAGGCTCTTTCGCTTTCTTTTCACCTTTGGGTGATTCCCGACTTTCCCAAACCTATATCTTCCACCATTCTGCGTATTTGGTCGACTCATTGACTTGTACGCTTCGTTAAGGGATTGACCAACGAATGCGTCGGGCACTTTGAATCTGACCGACAAGCGTATCGGGCACTTTGAATCTGACTGACAAGCACGTCGGACACTTTGGATCTGACCGACATGTGCGTCGGGCACTTTGGATCTGACCGACAAGGGCGTCGGGCACTTTGGATCTGACCAACAAGCGCATCGGGCTGACTGATGAGCGCGAACTGATTGATGTGCGTGTGTTGACCGACGCGTGCGAGCTGATTGACGCGCACAAACTGACCGACGCGCGCGAGCTGGTTGACGCGCACGTGTTGACCGACGCGTGCGAGCTGATTGACGTACGCGTGTTGACCGACACGTGCGAGCTGATTGACGTGCGTATGTTGAACGACTCGCACAGGCTGATCAATAGGTGTGACGGCCAATTGGAGGTAGCCGATGAGCGCACGAGACATAGTTGGTTCGTCATTCCGGTTCATACACTTGTCGACGTCAGATAATCCTCTTAGACTCGGATAATAATGTTCGTCATCTTCTCTCTATCTTGAGCTATGTGCAGACACCTATAGGCATTTTTATATGCCTACAGATACCCCCTCCAAAGTATTTCAGACTCATTCTTTTATAGAGGAGTCTGGGATGCTTTGGATAAGATAGGCCATTTCCTCAATCTCATAGAGGGACCTGTGAACTGTTTTAATTCTTAACTTCTTCAGCCTTCAGTCTATTCAGTAACTTGTTGAATAGATAAAGTTCTACCGGCGCTGCGTTTATCGTCTGACCGTTGTTGAACTCTTGAACTGAAGTTGGTGTGTAAGTTTTTGAACTTAGCTTGTGTCATTGAGTTGACTTTGAACTGATCATCTTCGTCGGAAGTTCATATCTGAACTTTGGAGTTGATCGAAGGTCATGCGTTGATCGGTATTAACTTCCATCACAACGCGTTGATCGGCGTTTGTAGGCGTCAAAAATTGCCTATAGGTCCCCGTACATGGCTCGAGACAGAGAGAAGACGATGAACGTCACTATCCGAGTCACAGGAGCTCATTTTACGACAACAAACACATGAAGTGAGTCGGTGGACCATACGAAGCAACGAAACTTCGGAATAACGGGAACAAGAGCTGATCGGGAGCCCCACGTCGTTTATGAAAGGCGGAGCACCCATCGTGTCCCATTTACTCCATATATGATTCAATCACGGGAGCCTGTAGATCTCCTCGTTGACTTTCCAATGCATATTGAACCGCTTAATTTCGAGTTCGGGCGACGAATTTACGGTGAAAACAAACTCGACGAACCAAATACCAGAAAAAGCCAAACTGAGACACCCCGTGGTGTCTTGGCTTGGCTAAGACACTCAGAAGTGTCTGCAATACAAAAAACGCTGATTTTAGTATTTTCGGCGGTTTTTTCGATCGTTAATCATCTGGATTTGTTCCAACTGATCTGATAATATGGTTAAGTGGTTTCAACTGAAGATAAGAGAGAATCAACCATTCTTATCCGAACACAGGGCTCCTGAAGCCTATAAATACTGCCCCAGGGCCTTCATTTTTTCAGATCTGGAATTCTCGAGCGTTGACGAAGCCCTGCCGGACTGAAGACTAAAGGTGCACGAATTTTAGAAGAGAGGAGGAGATCAGAGTGAGTTCTTTAGTGCAGGAAGGAAGAATTCGTCAGATCTGCAGTTCCCATGTTCGTCCCTTAAGATTACCTCGTTGCGGTGATCTTAAGAAGAGCAATTATCTCGCTGTCGCCGAGATAAGCGCTTCGGCTTTTTGATTCCTTAGCGAATCGACGAAGCCTCGGATCTGATCTGATTGTTTGGTGGTCCACCGATATCAACGTCCCCATCACAGGCTAAGATCCCACACAAGCAGAATACCGATAAACAATCTCTGTGCTGTTTGATGAGAATTGTATTTTCATTGTGTAAAAGTCTTATAAAAAAACTATCTTTTTTTGTATTTTCATTGTAACGACTGAAGTTGTAATGAGTACCTCAATGAAAAAACCAATTTTCTCCCCAAACAAGCTGGCGATCACAGTGAGAGCCAACAACCTCGTTACCGAGGCTGTCGTGACGCAACCGATGATCAAGATCCCGATATTCGAAGAGGTCGAATAGGAATTCGACCAGCAGAAATTCAAGGAATATATTTCCTCCTCCTCCTCCAGATCTTCTTCTTACAAGCGTAGGAAAACCACTGTCGCAAAGAACATGCCTTCAGATCCGAAGACCAGGGCTGATGATCTGAACCCGAATGCAGTGAAAGACCCCTCTCCGGTCTCTAAAGAAACCAGATCCAACGTTCGTGACAACTCTTCGAAAGTCAAAGAGTTACCCGTTGAAAGTGCACCAGTGCTTACGAAGAGGGATCATCAAAGGCGCCGTCAATATCTCGCGCGCCAATTTGCCAATACTTTGAAGCCTGTTGACGGGATCTACTATGATGCGGATCTGAAACTCAGAAGGTGCCAAGTGTTCCAGCAGCAAGCAAACACCTCCTTCTCCAAACCAGCAACCAATGAATGGGTTCCTGTCAAAAAGACCCGTTCAACCCTTGAGGAGCGTATCCATAAGCGTCGTGCACTGCTAGTACAGGTAAGGATCCTTGTACGGAAGGCACAGGAGTTGCAGAAGGAAAAGGTGGTCAAAAAGCCACCAAGATCTAAGCAAGTTTGGATGTCAAAGGCCAAATCAGCGCCTAAGGCAAAAGCATCCGAGGCAGATCTCCAGCTTTCGTTAATTTCAGATCCCGCTCCTATTGCTCCCGCACCTCCGGTGAAGCCCTACTACAGTGTGGATCTCTCCAAATCGAGAATTCCATTGAAGGCTCGTCTGGGTTCTCTACATGAAGATTGAGGCAAAACTCTTATTAAAGAACGCTTGGGCCCAGTGAAGGATCCCCGAGCAAATCAACGAGTTAGGGGTCGCACGCGCCCTCATGACCATATGAAGCATTCTCATAAGGAGAAAATTCCATCAACTAGCCGCATCGGACTGTGAGTCGAAGGCCAGGAGCCCGTTGAAGTTTCACCATCAGAAAAGTATGATTCCAAACGAGTGACTCCTGCAGACGCCAACAAGGCGTTGTTTACTCAGAAGAAAACGCGTCAAGCAGACAAACGTGTTATACCTGAGAATTTATGTAAACAGCCGATAGGTTACTCTGACCGCAAAGTTGATGAGTTATACTATCAGGCTAGGGGTATGAATAAATCTCGAAAGAGAGGTACCCGGAAAGCGGACTCTCACTGTCCGTGTACCAGAATTATCAGGGTAGTATTATCAGTGTGTAGCTACCCCAAGACCGCTCCACAGAGGGTCTCAGTATTCCAAAGGCTTTCCTATGAAGTGTTGGAAACCAAGCCAAGGTGTTTCCGTAGAAAAATATCAGCTGCGCGAGACGACGAACTCCCAGAGGTCACTATCAATATGGCTGATAAAGGGAAGTCAACGCGAAGTTTCAGTTCTCGTCATTTTTCGGACGTATCCTAATGTATAACTCGGTTACACGCAGGAACTACTAGGCGTAGGGACTATCAGAGGATGAATAGCGAATTATCCCCAGATGATGAAGCATCAGATGTGAACTCTGCCATCGCTTCTGACAATACGGTGTCCAGCATAGGACAATCTCGTGAGGCGTTCATGATCAACGCGGAACAAATGACCAAGATCATCGAGGATGCTTTGGCTAAGCAAAAAGAGAACTTCAAGTTCGAATTGGAAATAGCCATGATACAGATGAAAGAAGAGCATGACCGACAGATGTAGGCTCTATCCAATCAACTTGGTAAATCCAGCCGTCGCACCCAGAACGCCGCAGTTTACAGCGATCCAGAAGTGGACAAAATCATCATGGCTGACGCACCCCCCAAAATACTGGGGGTGGTTCAAATGCACCCCCTACAGATAACAGCGCTAGGGGTGGTCCCGTCAAAGATAATAATGCCGGGGGTGACCACATTGTTCCTCTTGGAATCATCCAAAACATGATACAGATGAGGACAAGAAGATGAAAGACCTTGAGAGAAAAATTAACGCTCTAATGTCTGCTCGAGAGGTAAAGAAGACCGCATTCCGTGTCCTTACCCGAGAGAGTGGGATTCGATCCTGTATCCGGCGAAGTTCAACCTGATCAACTTCACTCCGTTCGACAGGAAGGGCTCGCTCACTCAACATCTAATCTACTTCAAGTCCTACTTGGGCACGATCTCCAGCAATGAAGCCTTGATGGTTCGATCATTCGTCAACACCCTTCGCGGGCCTGCCTTCGATTGGTACCGCCGTCTCAAGCCTGAAAGTATCAACAACTGGGATGGTATGGAGAGCTCATTCCTCGGTAATTTTTTTGACGACAACGCCGAGATATCCATTAGGACACTCTTTGAGGAGAAACAGGAAGACGAAGAGGCAGTCAACGACTTCATCAAACGTTTCCGGAATAAGGCGATGAACTGTCGAGATCCGATCACGGAAGACTTCATCCTCCAAACATGTCATAACAACCTATCTATTGAGATATTAGAAGTTATGGGAGTCGTATTATCCAACACATTGAAAGAGTTGAAGACGCACGGAGAGCGGGCCGAACGCTTCCTCAGAAGGAAGAAAACTAAGAGAAGCTAACCAACGGCTAACTCTCCGAACTCAAACTTCATCTCTCGTGGTAAAGGGAAGGCCCCTGCAGCTGCTGTTGACGTTAATCAGACGTCACAATAGCAACCCCGAAGACAGCAGAAGACTTCGGGTCCGAGACTCCAAAAAGAGTACTCATTCAAGGATGAAGATGTTCCAGCTATTTTCGAATCCCTCCTTGAAAACAACAAGATCAAGCTGCCACCTATCACAAATCAGGAGGAAGCTGATAATATCTCGGATCAAAAGTATTGTGCGTATCACAGGAGGATCCTTCATCCCACCAAGGATTGCTTTACTCTCAAAAATAGCATCCAAACCTTGGTTGAAGCCGGCATCATAACGCTCAATTAAGTCGAATGAAAACTCTGACAAGTATAAGAGTATAAACTGCTCATTCACACTCCGAAGAGTATACGAGTATAAACTGATCCTCAAAACTCCAACCGGTATATGAGTCTAAACTGTTTTCTTTCTTTCACGGGAAGTTCCTGGAGAGTGTCATGCCTGGTATTCTTAAGGATAACCCAGTCATTCAACTGAATATAATGATAAACCCAGTTTCACAAAGAAAGCTGGGGGTAGATGATTCATATAACGGGAAGTTCTCGGAAGAATGTTAAATGTAATATTCTTAGGGATAACCTGATCATTACAAGCAAAGTGATAAACACTAAGCTCCCACTCAAACTCCCGAGACGTCTGTGCACTTAACACTCCCATTGTTAGAGTCTGGACATAGTTCTCGGGATTTTAATCTTCTGTTTATTAACAATTATCAAACCCCTCCGTGTTAAGTATTTGTCACATAACACTAGAAACCCCCTTTGAGTGATTTGTACGAATCAACACTCCCACTATGATTTGTACTCCCACTCTCACAGTTCACTTGGTCAAACCTTCCTATAGTTAGGATCATAACCAAAATCCTATCTCGATTCCTTCAATGAACGAGAGGTCCACAAATTGAGCGATCAAACCTATAAAAGTTAGGATTGTCTCAAAACTCCCAGCTTGGTCAAACCTTTAAACAGTTAGGACCACAACCAAAATCCCCTCTCGATTCCTTTAATGAACGAGAGGTCCACAAATTGAGTGATCAAACCTATAAAAGTTAGGATTGTCTCAAATCCCCGCTCGGTCAAACCTGTAGACAGTTAGGGCCAAAATTAGAATTCCATTTCGATGAACGAAAGGCTTTCACTCTTTCCCCTTCGGTCAAACCTATAAAAGTTATGACTGGAGTCAGAATTTTATTTTTGAATCAGGTAACCAATCCTATAAAAGTTGGGGTTATCTGAATCTTTCCGATTCTCGGAGTGGAGATCCTACTCCTAGTTTTATCTTTCCGGATTCTGGGGGTGGAGATCCCTCCTCGAGTCTCCTTTACAACTGGAGATAGAATATAAAATTCTTCCTCTTTAGTTTTAGGAGATGGAATATAAAATTCTTCCCCTCCCGCTCTAGGTTTGTCTTTACCTTTAGAAAAAACACAATTCTCAACTCCAAATTCGTACATTTCATGCACGGGGGATTTTATCTCAAACCCTAAAATAGAGATAAGTCTACATCTAACACATGCTACCGGTTTAGTCTTTCATCGAATGAAAAGACACCAGAATATGAGTCTGGAGAATTTTATCCTGAAGCCTAAGTAGGGATAAGTCAGCGCCTAACACGCGTTGCCGGTTAGTCCTTGACCGTAAAAAGGACAAAAGCCTACATATTCAACATTATGGTAGGTTGTTATTAATAACACCAAAATCCGTGTTTCACACGCACGGGGAATTTTATCCCGAATCCTAAGTAGGGATAAGTCAACGCCTAACACGCATTGCCGGTTTAGTCTTTTACCGATTGAAAAAGACACCAGAATTCCAGTCTGGGGAATTTTATCCTGAAGCCTAAGTAGGGATAAGTCAGCACCTAATACGTGTTATCGGTTAGTCCTTGATCATAAAAAGGACAAAGGCCCACATATTCGACATTGTGACAGGTTATTATTAATAACATCATAATCCGTGCCTTACACATGTGGGGAATTTTATCCCGAATCCTAAGTAGGGATAAGTCAACGCCTAACACACGTTACCGATTTAGTTTTTTACCGATTGAAAAAGACACCAGAATTCCAGTCTGGGAAATTTTATCCCGAAGCCTAAGTAGAGAGTCAATGCCTAACACGCGTTGCCGGTTAGTCCTTGACCATAAAAAGGACAAAAGCCCACATATTTGGCATTGTGGCAGGTTGTTATTAATAACACCAAAATCCGTGTTTCACACGCGTGGAGAATTTTATCCCGAATCCTAAGTAGGGATAAGTCAACGCCTAACATGCGTTACCGGTTTAGTCTTTCACCGATTGAAGAAGACATCATAATTCTAGTCTGGGAAATTTTATCCCGAAGCCTAATTAAGGATAAGTCAGCGCCTAACACGCGTTGCCGGGTAGTCTATTCCCGTAAGAAAGATGAAGTCTACGTATTCAATATCGTAGCACTAAGAGAGTTAACCCTCTTAGCACAACGTCATATGCAGAACGGACTTAAACAATCCGCATGCAAGCCCGACTCAAACGGTAATCGATAAAGGCACATCAAATCCGTTGATGGCTGAGGATTGACCAAAAATCCTAAGTCTACGTCTAACACACGTCGCCAGGTAGTCTATTCCCGTAAGAAAGACGAAGTCTACGTATTCAATATCGTGGCACTAAAGGAGTTAACTCTTTCAGCACAACGTTACATGCAGAACGGATTTAAACAATCTGCATGCTAGCCCGACTCAAACGGTAGTCAGTAAAGGCTCATCAAATCCGTTGATGGCTGAGGGTTTGCCAAAAATCCTACAAGTGTGAAAGTCATTGACGCACCAGCTTTATTAACTGGTCTCGTGACTCGAGCATCCAACAACTTCAGGATAAGATCCATATCTACAGACGAATCAGTTTTGACAGTTGGTCCTGCAACCCCAACTGTTAGGACTGCTATGCTCCAATACCTTAAGAGCTTAAACTGTGTATACTCCAGTAAACGTACGAGTATAAACTGTGTCAACGCTAAGTGAGCCGAAACCCTAGGTCAACGCCGGTCAACGCGTAACCCTAGGTCAACACTGTTAGACCCTAGAGGGGGATGATTATGATATTGTGCTAATCTAATCCGATTTTATACCAATTAAAATTAATTAACAAGTTATCCTAGCAAGTATGAAATACAACAAGATATATGAGCTAGGATAAGCAATATGAACAATGAGACATATCATATATGATAAAAAATATGCAAGGATATATAAACTAACACAATGGTGAAATAAACATAAACAAGATAGTGGATGAAATAAATGAGCAATACACAATTGGCGATATAAAATAAATGCAAAAGCAAATGCGCCAATGACAAACTCAAACACACTCAAATGATCACAGAGTTCAGACCTTCCGTCCTACGTCCCCGCTCCCCACTCCCGGAGAGAAACCACTATCATAGTCCGGTTTGGAAGCCGGAACTTCTACACACATGGTTTTCTAGCTAACCGAAAACTCTACAACTCACACTCTTGCAAACCCACTCTACACCCTCACAAGTGTTGGACCTAGCCGTGTCTCCCTCAAGTGCTCGGTTATAACCTCTCCCTAGGTTCGTCAACCGACGCCATTCCTCTTGGGACGATCCCCGACTCTCACCACACACTCATCTCGGTGTACAAGTGTATTACAAAGTGTATCTCATAATAAGCACAAATACAACAAATGATTGTTCTCTAATATGGATGAGAACACAATGAAAGCTCACACTTAATTGTTACAACTCTCACCAACCCAAATATACTATGTATAAAAATACAATAAGCTCATGTGGGTGTGTGTAAACAATGAGTAGAATAAAATCTAACTCAAATAGCAAACTAGCAATAATAAGAATATGAAAATCAATAATAAAATTGCTAGAGAAAAGAGTTAGAAAACTTCTTTATAAACTCAAAGGAGAAGATGAATAAGATTGAGAATGAATCCCTCAATTTGCAATGTAAGCTTCCTCCTTTGTAAACAAAAACCAAACTTAAAACAAACTGTAAAACCCTCTTAAACTTATTTAAAACTTTCTCCTTGGTTTCTGATAGAAGAGGGGTTGATCGGTTTATATAGGAAGAGAAACCAACAGCAAAACCCCAAACAAAACAACAAAAATCCCAAAAAATCAGGAATACGATTCTGTATCAAAAATAGCCATTGGGCTATCGACAGTCGACCGTGAAATTCTCGCGGTCGATCGCGAGGCACTTTTGAACCTCAAAAAATTTCTAAAGAGTTCGACGGTCGACCATGGGAATTTTCAGCTTGACGGTCGACCCTGGCGATCGATCGTGAAACTTTCTGCTGTATCCTGAGGGAAAAACAAAGGCGCGGTCGACCGTGACGATCGATCGTGAACTGATATATGAAATTTTCAGGTTTGAAAACAGTTTGCTGATTTTAAAACACTGTTTAAAAATATCAAATAAATTTCAAAAATTATGAAACTTTAGGAAATGATTGTAGATATAATAATACACATGCTACAAAAACTGGTTTTCTAAAAGGACTTCCCGAATAAGAAATATCATCATATTGTAAAATAGTCCAAAACATGAAAATATAAACATCTGAATTTTGACATTTTGGCTAAATCATGTTTTGAAACTTTACAAAATGATTTTGTAGACTTAATAAAAATATATATGAATATTGTTAAGTCTGAAAACTAAGAATACAATATTTTCATAAATATGCATATTCTATGCAATGTTTTCTAAAATAAATATGAAATATGTAATCTCATATTTATAAACATGGAAACCAAAACACATGTATGTATATATATAACTATATATATGCATAGAAACCAAAAACTTATGTATATATATAACTATATATATACACGAAGAAACCA
>BQKN01063730.1:35094-46808 GCA_022839385.1 Asparagus kiusianus
AAACCAAATTACCCAAGCAATCTTGATCTTCATTGTAGCTCAACTTGGAACACTTGCGCATGAAGCTAGAACTTGAATCTTTAACTTTGAATTGCGTAGCTTCAACCACGATTCCTCCAACCTCCATTGGATATGATCGTGAATACGCAATTCCATCCAACCTCCAACTTATTGTTTGCCTAGAATAAATATAAAACACAAACACTAGACAAATAATATTAGATGTAAATTATTTGTAAATCATCATCAAAATAAGAAGGCTAACAAACACCAGTCAACGCGTTGTAATAAAAAGTCAACGTCGGGCGATCCGAAATCCTAGGTCAATGACGGTCAACGTGTAACCCTAGGTCAACTTCAGTCAACGCGTTATAATAAAAAGTCAACGTCGGGTGATTCGAAACCCTAGGTTAACGCCGGTCAACGCGTAACCCTAGGTTAATGCCAGTCAATGCGTTATGATGAAAAATTTAACGATGGGCAATCCGAAACCCTAGGTCAACGCCGGTCAACGCATAACCCTAGGTCAACGCCAGTCAACGCATAACCCCAGGTCAACGCCAGTCAACGCGTTGCGATGAAAGTCAATGCGAATCAATATATCATGATAGAGATAGTCAGTTCAAAGTTAACTCGACGATACGAGCTAAAATCAACTCACCGGTTTTGATTCAAGATTTCGATGACGGCCAGACGATAAACACAGCATCGGGAGAACTTCAACTATTCGTCAAAACATAGAATAGATTGAAAATTAAAGGAGTCAAGAATCAAAGCTAACAACATGTCCTTTTACACTGACTAAAGGTTGGACCGATCATATCCAAAATATTTTAGGTTCATCTATAAAAGAAACGAGACTAAAACACTTTGGAGGGGGTATCTGTAGGCGTTAAAAATTATCTATAGGTCCCCGCACACGGCTCGAGACAGAGAGAAGATGATGAATGTCACTATCCGAGTCACAGGAGCTCATTTGACGATGACAAACACATGAAGTGAGTTGGCGGACCATACGAAGCAACGAAACTTCGGAATAACGGGAACAAGAGCTGATCGGGAGCCCCGTGTCGTTTACGAAAGACGGAGCACCCCTCATGTCCTATTTACTCCACATGATTCAATCATGGGAGCCTGTAGATCTCCTCGTCGGCTTTCCAACGCATGTTGAACCGCGCAATTCTGAGTCCGGACGACGAATTTACGGTGGAAACAAACTCGACGAACCAAAACCAGAAAAAGCCAAACTGAGACACCCCGTAGTGTCTTGGCTTGACCAAGTCACTTATATATATTCCATTAAAATTGGGGACCAGTAGGATTTGAATCAAAGTTGCTCTGATATCATCTCAAGTAAAATCTCCCTAAGCGTTACGTAAAAACTCCAAAATTATGATGAAAATAATGGAAATATCTTATTTTAAAGGTTTTATAAAAAAATTCTCAATTTGTTTATAAAATCTAAACAAATATCACTTTTTAAAACCATTAAAATGGAAATGCTATAAACTTTTTTTAAAATCAAACGTGTTTTGGCACCCAAACACTATTAAGGATTATATTTCTATATTGTAAGAAGTTTGACATTTTTTTCTTATGCAAAAACATAACGTTATTTACTTATTTACTTCTAAACACAAGATATACAATACAATGTGTATAGCTATAAATAAATGCCCTACATTAGGTAATTATATATACACCTTATAGTATATAGTTATACATCTCATGGTATATTAGCCACCAAATTAATAAAACTGTTTTATATAGTAGTCCCACAAATATGTTGAAATTAGTACTTCAAATCATTTAAATTGCTATTAAGTCACTTCGAATCTCAAGTTATTTTGATTTAGCCTCTCAAATCTTTGAAATTTCTATCAGATCATCCACTTTTTAACATTTTGAAATTAGTACTCCAAATTGTCCCCCCCCCCCCCCCCAACCAAAGGAAACCCACCACAAACCCAAAAAATCTCAGGCTTTTTTGATTTACTAGATTTTATGCACGCGCATTGCACGTAGTTAAATACTGTGATTAGGTATTTTTGGTTTATTTTCTTACTAAAATTTGTTTCTCTGTTACTCTTTGATAATTTTTGCTCACTTTGATTTAGTATTTTTGGTTTATTTTCTTACTAAAATTTGTTTCTTGATTACACTTTGATTATTTATTTTTTTGATGTTTGTTTGAATAGGCTAAACCCAGTTTAAATTTTTATATTGATAGTTTAATTATCAGGAGATAAATATAATATAAATCTAATTCAATTTTCATTTCATTTGGATTGGCATGAAACCAAGCTTGACCTGAGGAAGTATAGTGTTATGAAAGTGAAAACACTTGAAAAATAACATTATTATAAAATAAAGATAAATAATAAAACCAACGTGGCAAGATGATTGATTTAAAATGGGCTAAAATAACAGAAAATAGTTAATGAAAAAAATCATAAACTGAAGATTAATGCTAACTCTAGTACACTTTTTATATGACAAAAGCATCCATATATGCATATGAAAGCATTAAAAATAGTTTATGAAAATCCCTTCTAAAGATTCCTAATTTTACTAAAAAATAAAACTATTCTATAGCAATTCACAAAACATTATTTTTTGTTGCTTCTATTTTATTTTTTATTGAGTCAAGATCAATCTTTCTTCATCTTTATCTTTTTCCTAGGTAATTCTAGAGTAGTGTTTTCATCGTCTACAGCGATTGTGATATGAGACTGGAGCATGTTATTTTGGGCTCATTCATCTTTTGTCTTCTCGTTTAAATTCACAAAGATGTTGAATATAATTCTTATATTCAACACAAACATCTGACAATACGAGCTTTGATTTTTTTTCCTATTTTAATAATAATAAATGTTAATTTCATACATATAAAAATTTTTGTGCTTTTAATTTATTACTTAAATAAGGTAAGGAGCTACCTTTTTTTCTCTGTAATGAATTTTTCTATTGTGCATCCAATAAGAATTTATGTTGTGTAATAATGTTACCTTTAATCTATCTGTGTCATTTTCCATGAGGATCTGAACTAAATGCTTTACATTTTTTTATTGTCAATTTGCTTTATATTATAATATTAATATTTAATTTTGATATATTTATTTCATAATGAAGGGATATCACTTAACCTTGGTAATACATCATCGGCAATTCTACAACATTTATTATCTGGACACTTATTATTAACATCTCTATCCACTTTCTTATTGTAATCTTTGCAAACATAGAATCATTGCCCAACTCTATTATAAATGGTATTTATCATTGCCTTAAAGGTACAATAGTGTGTCTGTATATTGGTAAATTATTCTCAGGTTTAATTGTATGAATTTTAGATAAGGTTTTTCAAGATCGTACCTCTTTCGAATGTTATAATGGTTATATATATTAGTAATTTGAATTTCTGCTGCATTTATAAAGAGTCTTAATGGAAATTCTTTTGTCTTGACAACTTACTCTAAAAGAGTGCAACTTTTTTTTTGGTCAATGAAAACTTTTATTCATTAAACCGTATGGAAGTTTATGTACATCAAGAACTTAAGAAACTGAGTGATCTATGAAAGAATACAAACAATGCCATTTAGTGTATCCGAATTTTCTAGCAGCTGCAGCAAAGAAACAGAACCTGCAGAGTTATAAGGAGAGTAACCAGTCTTTGCAATCTGCAGGTAAAGTGCTATTAAGAATCACTGTCATCAAATCTAATTTGATAGTCTTGATGAGATGCTCAACTTCACAGAACTTTCCCTGAAAAATCCTCCTGTTGCGTTCCATCCAAATAGTGTAAACTGTAGAGGAGAGAGCCATTCTTTTTGCTCTGACTTTGAATCCCTTCCCCCCGCAAGTTGGAACTAAACCAGGCCATTAGTCGGTTCCAATCACAACTTCTCCATTTGAATTGCATCCAATCCATGATCTTGTTCCAAATATCTTGAGAAAATTTACAATAAAAAAATAGATGGTTTCTATTCTCAGCTTCTGCTCCTGAACACAGGTAACAGTGGTTTGACTGAATAATCTCCCTTTTTAGCAGTTTATCTTGTGTTAACAGCCTATCTTGGATTGCTAACCACGAGATAAAAGAGTGTTTAGGGTAGTTAAGGCTCTCCCAAATTGTAGTGCTCCATGGTACCTTATTTGTAGCTGGAGATAGTGCATGATAGAGCTCCGACAGTTTAATTTTTGAGTTCCTAGAACATGATTTGATCAAGTTTTCTAAATTTCCAACTCCACCATAATAATTCACAGCTCTATTTCTAACTTTCAAAAGTTGTTTCCACATCCAAGAATCTCCTCTCTTCATTTCCACTTGCCAAATATTCATGTGTTTTAGATACGTACCATGAATCCATTTGATCCAAAGGAGCTCCTTCTTCGTATGTATATCCCAAAGAGTCTTCACAGCTGCTGCAAAGTTCCAGATAATAGAAGAGAAGATTCCTAAACCTCCATACTTTTTCCCAATGCAAACTTTGTCCCATGAAACCAAAGGTGCTTTGAAAGTTAAATCATTTTTTCCCCAAAGAAAGTTTCTGCAGAGTTCATCAACTTTCTGGAGCACTTTGACAGGAAGAACATAACTTGATGTCCAATAGATTTGAATGCCAAGAATGATACTTTTAATTATCTGCACTCTTCCTGCATATGACAAGTTCTTGAGTTTCATACAACTTTTGAACTGATTTGTGATTTTGCTGAAGAGGAAACTGCAGTCTTGTAAAGTTAGTCTTTTGCACACTAAAGGAACCCCAAGGTATTTAATAGGAAACTTTCCCTCAGTGAACCCCAAGTAATCATGGATTGCATTTTTAACAGATTCCTCAGCACCACCATAAAAGATTGCACACTTACTAGGATTGGCATCAAGACCTGAAACAGCACTAAAGTTTGCAAAACACTGATAAATCCTTTGAACAGAGCCAATGTCACCTTTGCAGAACATCAATAAATCATTCGCAAAGATCAAATGAGTTATTTTAAGCTTTCAACACTTTGGGTGAAAATTAAAGCTCCTGTCATTCTTCAAAGAGTCAAGACTTCTTGAAAGGTACTCCATCCCTAGAATAAACAAATATGGGGAAAGAGGGTCACCTTGTCTTAATCCTCTTTCACCCTTGAAGTATCCATGGAGTGAACCATTGAGTGAGATGGAGTATTTAGGGGTAGAGATGCAAGTCATGATTCTGCTGATCAACATTTCTGGGAAACCCAAGCCTTTAAGCATCTCCTCTATGAAATTCCAATTGATAGTATCAAAAGCCTTTCTAATATCAATGTTTATCATGACTCTAGGAGAGATGTGTTTTCTGCCATAGTTTTTAACCAACTCATGAGCTAACAGAATATTGTTTGCAATGTGTCTACCTTTTACAAAGGCACTTTGGGCTTCACTGATGAGATGCCCCATAACAGTTTGAATCCTGTTAGCAAGGATTTTGGATATAATTTTGTAGAGAATATTGCAACAGGAAATTGGCCTGTAATCTGATGGAGAAATTGGACAATGCACCTTAGGGATAAGAGTGATAGAGGTTGAGTTGATTGCTCCCAGCATTTTTCCTGTAATGAAGAAATCCTCTACAGCCTGTGTAATCTCATCTCCAATTATTGGCCATGCAGACTTAAAGAAAGACGCACCATAACCATCAGGCCCTGGGGCCTTATTATCTGGCATGGAGAACACGGCACATCTGATTTCCTCTTTGGAGATTGGAGTAGATAAGTTCCCAATTTGATTTTCATTTAAACATGGACCATTTTGAATAATCCTGTGACTAGGAGCTAATGTTGTACTAGCCTTTCCCATTAGGTTCTTGTAATAGGAGAGAAGCTCATTGACAATTTCCTTTCCTTCAGTAATTCTTACCCACAAGCTATTGCAAAGAATCACAACTCTGTTTTGATGCCTATTTGCTTTGATGGCTGAATGGAAAAAACTGGTACATCTATCTCCTTTAATGCTCTAATGGATCCTAGCTTTTTGCTGATAAAAAGACAGCTCACAGTTCAGGAGATAGTTGTAAATAGATAAGCACTCTTTTTCATGACTGATCAAGAGAGGATTGAAAGGATCATCTTGCAGTTTTTTTTAAGTGTCCTCTAAAGCAAACTTAGCCCTTTGAACTTGTTCAGAAATGTTGCCAAAATGATTCATGTTCAGTTCCTTCAGTGCCCCCTTTAAAAGCTTCAGCTTGGCAAATACTGAATACATTGTGAAACCTACAATGTTAGTGCTCCATATAGAATTAACAGTATGCAGGTAATTGCTATGGTTTGTCCACATTTTAAAAAATTTAAAAGCTTTTTTCCCTTGTATTTCCTCATCATAGATAGATACCACAGCAGGTGAATGATTTGAGAAATTTGGGGCCAAGAACTCCACATGACTAGAGTTGTATTTGTTGATCCATGAGTCATTTACTAAAGACCTGTCTAATCTGCACCAGATTCTTGTTTCATGGTCTTGTCTGTTGTTCCAGGTGAAGAAACTGCCCTGGGTTTTAAGATGCAAAAGGCTACAATCCTCAATGAAAGAATTAAAGTCCTTTGTGCCTGTATCAGAAAGCATTGATCCTCCAAGCTTTTCATCATTATTTAACATGGTGTTAAAGTCTCCACAGAGAATCCATGGCATATTCCCAATAGTTTGATGAATCTGAAGAAGTTCAGTCCATAGAGCTTTTCTAGATTCCAATTGATTAAAACCATATATAGAAGAAATGATGCAATCAATTCTTCCATCTACAGATTTAACAGAACAAGTTATTTGCTGTGGAGAGGTGCTTGTTATTTGAACATTCAAAATATCAGGATCCCATAGAATTAGTATCCTGGCCTTTTCAGAAATAGATACATTTGAAGACCAATTCCAATTGGTAGCAATCTTCTTAGCAATAGCAGGGATTTTAGCTTCCTTGATTTTAGCTTCTAAGAGAGCATTGAAAGAGAGGTGATTGTGAAAAATATGTTGCTTTATCAAGTGCTGTTTAGGGGATTTGTTCAGACCCCTAATATTCCAAAAAAGACCAATTCATTTACTATTTTTTCCTCTATCTATTGTAGAGGGATCAAGCTCACTCGTTATTGCAGCCAAAGGAGAGAAAGAATTGATAGGACTTTTTTTATTTTTCCCCTTTTGTACATGCATCCAAGGATTTTCTTGAAGAGAATTTCTAGCAATTCCTCCAGAATTTGTTGGCAAATCACTAGCATTCAATTTACTCCCCTCTTCAGTTAGTTTGTCAATATGTAGAAGTTGTTGTGTATGAGAATGAATGTTCTGAACTGGGGCCTGAACATGCACAGGAGCAGATTTTTTAGGTTGCTGACTCTTGGTCTGCTGTGCTAGCATAGATTGCATATGAGATGCATTCACAGGCTGATTTTGATCAAGCAACAGAGAGACATCATCAGTAATTGCATGAGATACATCCATAGTGGCTTGAACATGCACAGCAGGATGTGCAGGAGGCTGATTTTTTCCAGGAAAAACATGCACAGGAGCAGATTGCTGACTCTTGGTCTGCTGTGCTAGAATAGATTGCATATGAGATGCATTCACAGGCTGATTTTGATCAGGCAACAAAGAGACATCATCAGTAATTGCATGAGATACATCCATAGTGGCTTGAACATGCACAGCAGGATGTGCAGGAGGCTGATTTTTTCCAGGAAAAACATGCACAGGGTTTCCAGGCTGGACTTGCTTTGGAACCCACTTCTGAGTTCTGAGTTGCTTCCTACACAACTTTGTATCATGACCAATTTGATTGCAAAGATCACACCAACTAGGCTTTAGCTCATAGTATACCATTTGCTTTATCACTTTTCCATTTGGTCCTTGAATAGTAATAAAGTCAGGAAATTGTGATGGCATTTTGACTTCAACTAGGACCCTAGCATAAGCAAGTCTCTGCCTGTTAGCCGTGAGTTTGTCAGTGGCAACTGGCCTTCCTATTACACTAGCAATCTTGCTTAAACACTTAGCATTCCACAAATTTAGTCTAAGACTTGGTAGTTGTATCCACATAGGGTAGATATTATCAAAGCTTTTCTCAATTTCTGTCTCATTTGTCCAATGCTTTAAGAGGAGAGGTCTTGATCCAAAGAACCAGGCGCCATTATCAATGACATCACACATCTCTTCTTTACTATTGAATTTGAACAAAAATAAACCTGTTTTTAACAGGAAAACCTCTGGTTTAGCCAAAGGAGCCCAAGCTTTTTTGACAAAATTCTCCATAGCTTTAAATTTTGCATTTAGTCTTAAGACCTGACCATAAAGGGAAAATTTCCACAAAGATTCACCTTCTCTCCATTCTTCTTCTTCAAAAATTACAGAATCTTTTGATTCTGGTGGAATAAAATCCAATTCCATGCCAGTCCCTGCTTTTCTATTATCAGCAAATAAGCTAATCCAACTCTTCTTCTTATCGTCTTTGTCCAAAGCAGTATTAGAAGAGGATCCAAAGCAGTGATGGACTCTGAATCAGGATTCAAATGATCTAAACTATTCAGAGAGTCCAGATCATTTGAATTCTTAGGAGAAAGGTGTTGATCAAAAGATTCAACCTCTAAAATCTCATCATCAGCCCAAGAAGAACTAGAACAGCTCACATCATTGCAAGAAATGGAAGACTTACAAAAGCGACGAGATCGAAATCCAACTAGTTGAGGAGTTTCCTGTGGCTTAGGATCAACAAGAAAACTTGTAGATCTAAGAATCTCATCCATCGTTTTCTTCTTTTTTTCACCTCGAGGACCCGTTGATCCCATGATTCCAGGATCAGAATCTTCATCTTCCTCAACAAGATCAGCATCAGAACGCATTTCAGCAGATTTTGATGCTCGTAAACCAACATTGAAGATCAATTTACCAGAATTTTTCTTTTTTTCGCAATTGAGAACTAGGCGGGGGTGCAAGTTAGCATAGGATTTTTCGCCCGCTAACATGCACCAAAGAATAACCGCCAACTTTTTTTTTCTTTTTTCTTTAGGACCTTTTGGTATATGCACTTAAAAAGAGTGCAACTTATTAGCTTTAAAATATAATATTTTTTCTTTACAATGTTATATGGATGTTTGCTTGGTTTACTTACTATTCTCTTATTTCTTTAGTAAGTTCTACCTTTGGATTGATATATATTATTGACACAATTTACGATGACATGCATATCTCCTGTATAAATTTGAGACAGATATAAGGTGTATTTTATATTTAGTGGCTTTTAATAAGAATTTTAGTAATGAAATATACTACATTTATATTTAGAGATCTCGAATTCTAATAGTACGCGCTATTATATCATTATATTTTATCGTGTTTTTAAGAATTAATCATTCGTTAGTAGTGATACCCCTAAATAAAGTCACACACAAGGTCGTGATACTATATAAGAAAAAGAAAAAGGATGATTTTATATTTTTTTGCTTATGCAGAGTCATGACATAGTAATTTTTCTTTTATCTTCCATGAAGAATGTTTCTTTGATTAGAACAAAGTTATTCAATATATTCTTCAAGGGGTATTCAGTCGGTGTTTCTTTGATAAATATAACTTATGTTAGTGTTAATTGAAGTGATTCACGGACGTTCCGAATTCTATTTGAAATGAAAACCGCTTGATTCTTTTGAATGATATCTCTAAATGTTCTAATAGTTCTCCATGCATAAATCTTTATAATTTGTCCCTTATAAATATTATTATTATTAGATATTAATATTTATAAATTATAATTAATTAATGTTAAGCTATTATATTATAGTCTTTTATTAGTTTTTTACGATTTAGTCTTCTATCAATTAATGACACTTATGTATTTTTCCTGCTGTAACATATTAGTAAAATTATATATAGTTACTTTAATTTATACAATAACATTAATTTTTAATCAATCATATATGTTTTTTTAATTTTTATTCTTTAACTGGATAATTTTAATCTATTATTATTAGTATTTTTTACCTGTATCAACTTGATATTTTTAGATTCTGAAAAAGGATAGTAAACCTTAAATTATAAGTTATATTTATATATCTTAATGAAAGAATATCACACGATTACTCTTTTCTTTGTCAAGTTCTAAAGTTTTAGCTTTTTATTTTGTGTACTTTTAAACTTTTGAGAGTATTTTGTCTAATTTTCAAATTTTTTGCCTTTTTTTATAATACTTCATGTAATAAACTGATACTACGGAGCTGTTTTATATATTTTGTTAATCTTATTTAAATTGTTGAGCTATAGATAGTTCATGGGGTCTTAGGATAGGATGTAAGTATGATTAGGATAGATTACAATTTAAATTAAATATTTAAAATAGTACATGGTAATTTTAATTAAATATTTTTAAAAGTTTTTCCCGAGATCGTGCTTTTAAAGGGAGTATGGTTTTTGTTTTCCTTAAATTTTGAGAATGACTTTTATCTCTTTAATTTGTTTGGTGAATTTTATAAATATGTCATCCACATTATGTATATTTGTAGGTCTAAGTTATTCCTGGGTTTGACCTTTGGGTTAGACGTTATTTGTCTAATTAATATATTTGGTTTTTGCATATACGTCATTCATTTTGTAGACATTTGTAAATTTGGCATTTAATAATTTTATTTAGATTTATATTTAAATTTAAATTGTATCCTTATCATTATACTATGTATATCCAATAAGAATTCATTAATTTATCAATTTACTCTTACTTGATGGAATAATATTTGAATTACAATGGTATTTTTGTCTACCAAAAGATTTTCTCGAACTCGTGCTTTTAAATTTGTTTGGTGAATTTTATAAATATGTCATCCACATTATGTATATTTGTAGGTCTAAGTTATTCTTGGGTTTGACCTTTGGGTTAGACGTTATTTGTCTAATTAATATATTTGGCTTTTGTATATACGCCATTCATTTTGTACACATTTGTAAATTTGGCATTTAATAATTTTATTTAGATTTACATTTCAATTTAAATTTTATCCTTATCTTTATACTATGTATATCTAATAAGAATTCATCAATTTATCAACTTACTCTTACTTGATGGAATAATATTTGAATTTCAATGGTATTTTTGTCTACCGAAAGATTTTCCCGAACTCATGCTTTTAAAGGGAGTATGATATATGGAGCACGCACGTGCCCTCTTTAGTCTATAAGAGATTTACATAAATTATACATAAATTATAGGCTTAAAGTATTTTCAAAGTGGTCCTTGTATTTTCTTTTTTTATCAGTTTAGTCCTTGTAACCTATCTCAATTATAAAGTTAATTACTTCCTACTTCACATCTCGTTAAAAGTTCTGTTAAATAAATATTGAGATGACAACTCTACCCTTTCTCAAATATTCAATTATGATGCTATTAATTTAAGATCAATTATTATTTTCTCAAAAGAAAACAATAGAGAAAAAAACTATGTCTAATCAAATAGGTTTTGCTGCTCAAAAGAACCTCGATAAGTCAATTATAAGTTTTCCTCTCTTCATAAAGTCGATAATTACAAAAAGCTCTGATAAAAAGTTCTTGTTGTTAAATGACAGACATATCACAGTACGAGAGAAAGTTTAAATTGATCATAATGAAACTAAAAGTAGATGAGATATGATCATCACATTTTATTATACTTATAACCTTATTAACTATTTTTATTTGAATATATATATATATATATATATATATATATAGGGAAAAGTGATTCTA
>BQKN01063730.1:47208-69050 GCA_022839385.1 Asparagus kiusianus
ATAGAGAGAGAGAGAGAGAGAGAGACCCCGAAAAAGGAGATTTTATCTTAATTTGCAGGTAATGATGATGATGAATAAGAGTTCAAAAGGATAAAATTCTCTCAATATTTAACCTTTCATTGAAGCCCTAGATCAAGCCAAGAAGTCGAAAACCGATGAAAGTGAAGCAAATAAAGTTTATTATAATTTTGTTACAGACTAATCAATAAACTCATTGATAAACCCCATCGATTAGATTGTAACATAATTCAATCAGTGGTTTATTTTATTTTTTTTGGAGCTCAAGAATGTTAGGGATTCGAAACAATCAAATCAAATCCGTACCCTTCTGGATCTTGTGCTTGAGAGTTGAGCAAGAAAGAAATTCACCACAAATCAAAGATAAAAACTTGTAGGAAAGTAAATAAGAAAGAACACACCAGATTTAACGAGGTTCGACAACGTGCCTACGTCCTCGGGGGCCACACCACATAATTCTTTGATTACTTGAAGAAGATTACAATGCTAGCAATTGGCCTCTCTCTCTAAGATTTCTAATCTCAAAGAGCCCTTAAAACCCTCTTTTTTTCGTGCTCTTTTTCTCTCCTAAACCCTAAAGGGACGTGTTTCTATTTATAACAAAACACAATCCCAAACAGATTAGGATTCTAAAACGAGCCTGCCATACCCTGGTATGGCGCAGACCACACCCATGGCAGACAAGTCAGATTCTACCACACCCTAGTGTGGCGCAGACCATACCCATGGCAGACAAGGCAGATTCTGTCATACACTGGTGTGGTACAGACCACACCTATGGCAGACAGGGTAGATTATGCCACACCCTGGTATAGCGCAGACCACACCCATGGCTTGTCTTGAATTTTCATGCGATTGTTGATTTTGATTCTAGGTTTGTGTCTCCACTCTCAAGACCAACAATCTCCCACTTGGAGATCAAACCACCATTAATGAGCTCTCCCAAACTCCACCTTTTTCGTAAGCATCTTCTCCTACTTAAAAAATCCATTCTTCATTCATCAACATCCCGGCGATCTCGCCGATCCTCGTAGTGTGGCTCCGCCTTCGTCTTCTACTCGTGAAGGCCAACTGAAGTTGCGCACAACTCCAGTTTCTCAATGGTGACTGCCTTCGTCAATATGTCCGTCGAATTTTGACTCCCCATAATCTTTATCAAATGCAACTTTCCGTCTTCAACTAGCGAGCGTATAAAATGATATTTGACATCGATGTTCTTCGTTCTGGCATGATATACTGGATTCTTGGCAAGATGTATAGCGCTCTGACTATCACAATAAAGAACTCCTCTCCCTTGTTTCAGATCCAACTCTTCCAAGCACCCGTTCAACCAGATCATCTCCTTGCTTGCTTCAGTCACTGCAACATACTCAGTCTCGATTGTAGACAAAATCATAATCTTCTGCAGACATGAGACCCAGCTCACTGCTGTCGATGCTAAGGTATAAACATACCCCATGGTGCTTCGTCTCGTATCATGATCACCGGCAAAGTCCGCATCCACATATCCCTGCAGCACCAACTCCTTCCTCCTAAAACATAATGGCTTGTTCGTTGTCCCTCTCAAGTACCGCATTATCCACTTTACGGCCTCCCAATGCTGCTTCCCTAGATTGCTTGCAAATCTGCTCATAACTCCCACTACATGGGCGATGTCTGGCCTCGTACAAACCATCGCGTACATGAGACTCCCAATGGACGAAGAATATGGCACCATTCTCATATGCTCTCTATCTGTATCTACCTTAGGCGATTGCTCCTCAGATAGTTTGAACTGACTTCCAAGGGGTGTGTTAACAACTTTAGTATTATGCATGTTGAACCTCTAAAGTACATTCTTAATGTATTCAGCTTGGCTCAATCTCAATGTCCCTTCAGCTTCATCCCTACTGATTCACATCCCTAGAATCTGCTTCGCTGCACCCAGATCCTTCATTGCAAACTCTTTTGCTAGCTGTTTCTTCAAACTGTTTATCTCCTCTAAACATGGTTCTGCTACCAACATGTCATCAACATATAATAACAAAATAATAAAGCTGGACTCGAACCTTTTGAAATAATAGCAATGATCTGAATTGCATCTTCTGTACCCATTATTCTGTATGAAGTTATCAAACTTCTTATACCACTGTCTCGGAGCCTGTTTCAAACCATATAAGCTCTTCTTGAGCTTGTACACCATCTCTTCCTTTCCTTCTTCAATGAAGCCAACAAGCTGTTTCATGTAGATTTCTTCATCCAAGTCACCATGAAGAAAGACAGTCTTCACATCTAACTATTTAAGAAAGAGGTTTTCTGCAGCCATCAAACTCAATACCACTCTGATGGTTGTGAGCTTCACAACAGGAGAAAATATCTCCGTGTAGTCCACTCCTTCCCGCTGTTAAAACCCATTCACTACTAATCTGGCCTTGAATCTCTTGCTTCCATCACTCTCCCGCTTGACCCGGTAGACCCATTTGTTATGTAAGGCTTTCTTCTGTGCAGGTAGCTGGGCTAACTCCCATGTCTCATTAGTGAGTAGAGAATCCATCTCCTCCTACATAGCATGCTCCCACTGCTGAGATTCACTCACTTGCATTGCCTCTTCATAGCACTCCGGCTCACCGCTATCTGTCAACAATAGGAAGTCAAGAGATGAAAGATATATGTGATTTGATTTGGGTACCCTGGATGACCTCCTAAACTCCACGCCCTGGGTAGTTTCTTCTGCACCTGGAGCCTTCTTCATTCTCTGATCAGAACAAACATCATCATCCCTATCTGGAAGTTCTTCTAAATCCATGTACTCGGATCTACTTGTATCCGTAGTGCTGCTCCCACTGCTTTGGCTATCCTTAGCATTTTTTCTATTATTGTACATCACATCCTCATTAAATATCACGTCCCTGCTTCTGATGATCTTCTTGTTCTTCTCATCCCAAAGGCGATACCTGAACTCATTAATGTCGTATCCAATGAATGTGTACTTCTGTGACTTAGCTTCTAGCTTATCTCTGACATGGTCACTAATATGAACATAAGCCACACAAACAAATACCCGCAAGTGTGAGAGATTTATCTTCTTTCCACTCCAAACCTCCTCTGGAATCCTAAAATCTAATGGAACTGATAGCCCGTGATTAATAAGGTAAGCTGCCGTATGCACTACATCCGTCCAAAATATCTTAGGCAGACCTGCATATAATCGCATGCTCCTGGCACACTCTGTCAAGGTCCTGTTTATCCTCTCCACAATGCCGTTCGGCTGCGACGTCCCTGGAGTAGTCCTCTTTAAGCGAATACCATTCGTAGCACAGAACCTATTGAACTCCTCCAGCTCGTATTCTCCATCATTGTCTGATCTCAGACATTTCACCTTTAGATCTGTCTCATTCTCCACCATGGCCTTCCACTTCTTGAAGATTCCAAACACCTCCGACTTGTGCTTCATGAAGTAGATCCACACATTCCTCGAGTGATCGTCGATGAAGGTGATATAATATCTCGAACCGCCCAAAGATGATACACTGGCTAGGCCCCATATATCTGTATGAATCAACTCTAGCTTTTGAGCTTTAGGTGGCCTTCCACCCTTCTGGAAACTAACCCTCTTCTGCTTCCCAAAGATACAGTCTTCACAAACCCCGACTTCCACAGAGTCGATCCCGGTTAGCTTTCCCTGTGAATGTAAGATCTTCATCCCCTTCTCGCTCATGTGCCCTAGCCTGTTATGCTAAAGATCTGTACTCTCTTTGTCAGCTGCAATTGCGAGGGTGTCACTTGCATGTATGGTGAGGTAGAGAGTTCCTAGTTTGTTACCTCGAGAAACTATCATCGTACCGTTAGAGATTCTCCACGAATCTCCTGTGAATGTCGAAACATAGCCTTCTGCTCTATGTTGTCCCGCCGAAGCTGAGACCGAAACAAGGTTCCTCTTTAGCTTCGGCATGCGTCTCACGTTCTTCAAGGTCTACTTAGAGCCCTTCATCTGAATCTGCACTTCACCCTTTCCAACAATATTACAAGACTTGTTATTCCCCAAATACACTTTTTCAAAGTCTCCTGCTACATAATTCTGAAAGAGCTTTTTGTTAGCAGTAGCGTGAAAAGAGGCTCCTGAATCGATGACCCAAGAATCCGTGTCGCTATCCATAGCAAAGATCAAGGCATCCTGCACGATATGAGCCTCCTGCTCACCTGCATCCTTCTTTGGACTCTTGCAAACTGAAGACATATGGCCCTCCTGGCGGCAGTTCCAACACTTCACTTTGATAGGCCTAACTTTCAAGTTCGACCTCTTCTTCACTGATTTCAACCGATTCCTATTCTGGTTTCTTTTCTTCTGGCTTCTGCCTCTCTACTCGAAACTTAGAACTAAACTTGAACCTTCTGATTCGGACGATTTCCTTCTAACCTCCTCGGATAGAATCATGCTAACAACTTCACTCAGCTTTAACTTTTTCTTCCTCGCCGAATTGCTGATTGTCGTCACACAACCTACCTAACTATCCGGCAACTGTGATAGTAGTAGAAGGGCTTGCACTTCGTCATCAAACGTTATGTCCACGGAGATAAGTTGATCAACAATCGTATTGAACTCTCTGAGATGCATCGTTGTAGGCTGTCTAAAAATCACAATGGATAAGCTGATTAAAACAAGCCCCGATAATGGAAGTCATAATCAAACGACTTTCAAATCACTGCACCCGCAACTCCACAATCACCGCAAAGACGACCTCATTTCTGAGATGATTGATCTTGATGGCTGCGACAACAGCATGACTAATATTATATTAGCAACTATTAGAGATGCTGATGAGCAGTATAATGATTTTAGAAATAAAAGGTTGGACTTAGTTGGTGAGTCTTTTGGTAGAGAGTTGTGGGCAAATATTCATCTAAAGACACTATGGATGTTGATTCCCGTCAAAGCTCCTACAACGAAAGCTACGATCAAATAGCTTTCGGGTCGATAAGCGAAAACTGTAAATGGAGGACTTTTCACATAGATCGAGAAGAGTTACAATTCGACGACACTTCCGACAACTGATGGAAACTCTATTCAGCAGTCTTCACAGTCTACAGTGAAAGTTACAATCTGACGACTTTCACACTCCACAACAGCTAAAGCTAGGATTAAAGAACAACAGTCCTTTGCAACACCTTACAGAGGATGTTACAAGTCAACAAGCTTCTTCTAAAATGCGGAAGTCATCTCTGCGTTATAATTCTAGAAGTGCAGGCGACCCCCGCGTTTTCAAGTCACAGATCAAACGTGAGCGACCCTCGCGTTCGTAGGGGTTCAACCCACACTGACCCCCGCATTTCCAAGCATGCAACAAGCCAAAACGTGAGCGACCCTCGCGTTCATCAATGTTCAGTCAACACCCAACCTCGCGTCTCAATTCTAAGACACGAAGTTGGGTTCTGAATGCCAGATTGGGCGTTTGACTTGTTCAAACACGAGTCGAACGGTTTCAGAACTGTTTTCCCACGATCTGAGGAAATCACGCCCACGTAGGAGCGGATTTAGGGGGCAGTTACAACCTCTTATCCCCCTATAAAATCTTAACAAACTCAACTGAGTTAAAGGGCTGGCTCGGCAGAGGTGAATTCTGGAGGATCTGAACCAAAAAGAGGTTGGCTTCTGGGAACGAAAGAGTGGGCAGCAGAGGCGAATTCTGGAGGATCTCAACCACTCAGGTTCAGTGATTCAACAGCAGCAGGAAATCTTTGAAGATAAGATTTTTGAATCGATCTCAGAAGATCAAATCTGAGAGGATTCTTCAGCAACAGAATAACAGCTTGATCATTAACCGAATTTTCGGTTCTAACAACTCCATTAACAGAGTTCTAACTCGTTCAGAGTTCTTAAACTCGTTAGAGAGTTACATATAAAACTTTCCACAGAAAGTTCATCGTTCCCACGAGATAGAGACGGTCAGATCATCAACGGAGAGCAATTTCGGCGCAAACAATCGAAGGAGGCACTCCATCGCTACCTTGAAGAACCCAGTTTTAAACAAAGGAGAAAACTAGATTCGTTTTCTTCTCTTTTGTAATCAAGTTGTAATCGGAATTAAAGGAATTCAATTCAGGTTTCTTTCGTTCTCTTCATTACAATTTTTCCTACATACAAAAGATGGCGACTCTGCTAGGGACTAGCTTCTCTGATGATGAAGTGGTGGCGCAATCTGACGTCCACCTCACTAGAACCACCGTCGAAACTCTCGTCGTAGAGTTCGACCAAGCCAAGTACGAGGAGGCTCTCCCCTCTAGGTCGCTTAGCCCTAAAGCTAGGCATGATACCCGCAAGACCTCTAAGGAGGTCGTAGCTACTGCTGAGATGCCAAAGAAAGCCCTCTCCTTTGGCCAAGACCTTAAACTCGCTCTGCGAGTTGAAGACTCTACGCCCGTATCACTACGGCGTATAATAGGTCAAAAGAGACCTATGGTGGAGGAAAATCCAATCAACGTCGACGATGCAGCGGCCAAGGCGTTGAAACAAGCCAAGAAAAACGCTGCTCGACGAAGGAGAAGATCCATACGCCGAGCATATTTGCGAAATAGCCAAACTACTGCTCAACGCAAAGATTGCGTTTCTGAGCCTTTGCCCGAACCGTGCGTTTCTGCTCTAGAACGCACACTTCGTGGTAATGAACCCGGTTATGAACCGCGGGTGATTAAACTCAAACACGACCCTCAGTGGCGTGTTGTTCAACATAAACGCACACCTCAAGTGTGCGTCTCAAAACGTGACTCCCAAAGGCACGTTCAATCACCCAAACGCATGCCACAACTGTGTGTTCAATCAAAGCACGACCCTCAAGGGTCTGGTTCATCATTCAAACGCACACCTCAAGGGTGTGACCAATCAAAACCTGACCCTCAGGGGTCCGGTTCATCAACCAAGCGCACACCACAAGAGTGCGTTCAACAAAAAAATGACCCCCAGGGGTCTGTTTCAACATCAAAACGCACACCTCAAGTGTGCATTCAAGAAAATCAGGACCCGTAGAGGTCTGTTTCATCAATCAAACACAGGCCTCAACCTCGTGTTTATAAACCTAAACGTGACCCTTGTGCCTCTTCTCAAGAACACAACACGGTCCGTCAGGTCCAAAAGGGACGGTATGGATTTAATGTTCATATCCAACCGATCCAAAGGCAGGGGGTTCCATGTCCACCTTCACAAAATCCTTCCCAGGTCTCCGACCTGTGTGAGTTACTATCAAGAGGAAGACCAACACAGCAAATGGCTCATTCATGCCAGTGTGAACGGTTAATTTCCGCAGTCCTCTCCGAATGCAGCTGTTGTACACCTAAGCCTAGACAGTCGGTGTTCAACAGATTGACTAATGTTGTTAGGCCTCCCAAACGACAACGTCGCCAGAAGAAGGCCTCTGAAGTTGACTATCCCGAGGTCACAATCAACATGATCGGCAGAGGAAAGGCCCCGCATACTGATTCTGATGAATCATAAAGAAGTCATTCCCCGACTGTTCGCGAACTTTGTGACGAGTTCGAAGGGGTATATCGGCATACTCGGACTCGGACAGGAGCTATCCGCCCGGTTGACTATCAAAAGTTAGCCAAAGGGGTTACAACAAGTGATGAACATTCGGCAATAGCCGAATCTCAATCTTCAAGCTCTGTCGGAGCGCGAGAGGTTTCTGCTTACATGGCGGGGAACCCCGAGGACATAGCCAAAAGGGTAGACGAACATCACGTCATACTCCAAGCGCAACAAGAGACCCTTCTTCAGATGAAGGATATGTTGGCCCAGCTCCTGGCTGAAAAAGGCCAAAAACATGAATCTTCCCGAAGGACAATTTCCAAAGGGAAATAGAAAGTGACTGAACATTCAGATCGTGAGACTCACAACCTCGAATCCTCCTCTGAGAATGAGAAGGAGATGGAAAAAGAACCACACCCTCAGTCCTCTAATATGGATGAGCTAGAGGCTCGCCTGAACGCAATTGCCAATAGAAGCGAGCTTCGCGAAGAAGGGGTTGTGCGACCTTATCCCGCTGAATGGGACACAGCTCCCTACCCTCCTAAGTTCAAGGCCCCTACCCTTCAACCGTTCGATGGCACGGGTTCGCCAAATCAGCACATCTACTACTTCAAGTCACAGACTGGATATGTGGTAGCAAACGACGCTATCCTAACACTTTTGTTCATCGGCACTCTTAAAGGGGTGGCCTTTGAATGGTTTATGAAGCTGCCTGCCGGATCTATTCAGAAATGGGTAGATTTGGAAAGGCTATTCCTGACCAGGTTCTTCGAGGACGATACCAAAGTTTCGGTCCCGACCCTTCTCGCCACCAAACAGAAGAAGGGAGAGTCCATCAAGGCTTACGTGAAGAGATTTCGTAGCATGGCATTGCGATGCCCCTCAGGTATGACCCAATCAACCTTGGTTGAAACTTGCAGGCACAACCTGCAGACTCAGCTCCTTACCTAGATGGGGGTAGCAGAATGTCGCTCCTGGAGGCAACTGGTGTCCCAAGGAGAACAAGCTGAAGAGATAGTGGCGCGAGTTAAAGCTGAAGAAGAAGCACAACCCAAGCCGCAGCAACAACGCAATCAAAACAATGCCCAGCGGTCTAAGGGAAAAGAAACTTTGGCAGCTGACTACACGCGAGTACCACCTCCTACGAAACAGGGCAAAGCGCCAAATCAATAGAAAGCGCCCAAGCAGTATTCATTCAAAGAAGAACACGTGGACACCTTGTTCCAACTACTTCGGAAGAACAACAAACTGCAGCTTCCCGAAATTCGGAAACCGGATGAAGCAGGGAAAGTAGATGACCCTAATTACTGTCACTATCACAGATTCCTAGGGCATCCTACCAGAAGGTGCTACGTCTTTAAGGACATCCTCCAAAGTTTGGTGGACGCCAAGGTGCTCACTCTGAAGCCTAAGCAAAAGACGGTGTCTACCAATATGATAGCAGTCCAGTTCGGTGACTTTCCTCCAGTGGCGACCGCGGATGGTGTTGTCCCCATCCACAAAGGAGAAATACGCCTGAAGAATACTGACTTGCACAGTCAGAAAGATAAGGGATTGGTACCCTTCACCACCCCAAAAGGAGAAATCATGTGGGTCCACCCCGATCTGGTGGAAGACCAACAATGGACGAACATCTCGTCCAAGAAGAAAAGAGGAAAGGCTAAGTCATCCAACATGATTAGCCCCTCTATTAATGAGAATGATGATCATCTCAAACCTCTTACCGATTCAGAGGAAGAGAGGATTGCCCTAGCAGCATACCCAGAAGACAACGCTGGCACTCGGTCAGGAAAGACTTACTTGAGAGACTACAACCAGAATTCTCAAGAAGCTGAAGAACAGCCCCAAGACGCTGGGGGTTCTGTACCAAAGAAGCCGGCCGATAAAGGAAAGCAAAAAGAGGTCCGGTTTAACAAAAACCTTCACCAGGAACATGGAGAATCGAGCGCACCTTTCCAATTCAATGTCATGGCGCAGCTGGCCAACATACCAGCCAGGATAACACTATATGAGCTCCTGAAACTGTCCAGGACTACCAAGGAAGCTCTGATTGAAGATTTAAAGAATACAGAGAGCTTCATCACCCAAGTTACTCCAATTCCCGAAGCTTCGGAAGAACAAACTTGCCGGCAATGTCTGCAGGCGGCAAGAAGCTTACCTTGCATATCCTTCACTCAAGAAGATATACAGGTCAAGCACAAGCATGACAGACCTTTGTACTATACAGGGTACATTGGGTCGTCAGAAATCAGCCATGTTTAGGTTGACCCGGGGTCAGCGCTCAGCATCATGCCTTACAGGGTCATGCAGGTGTTAGGGATTCCTATGCATCGGCTGAACACCACCCAGACAACCATTTTTAGGTTCAATGCAAACAGTACTCGACCCCTGGGGAAGATCAGACTCAGGTGTCAGATCGGAGACCTTAAGTCTGAAGTGACCTGTGATATAATAGATGCGGACACGTCCTACAATCTCTTGCTAGGGCGACCATGGATACATGCAAACCGCATTGTCCCGTCTACTCTGCATCAGGTTATGAAATATGCCAATGATGAGGGAGAAGTTCGAACCCTGATTGCAGAGAGATACCCTTTCCGAGGAGTCGAGAATTTCCACACCGACTCCGTCTTCTACCTGGAATCCCAGGAGAAAGAAGATGTTGACAGCGGCAACGAAGCTGACATCGAATCAGATCCTGATGAAGATTGTCCTTGGGAATTAAACTTTGATGTAATGGGTCAGGGTGACAATAATAATGTACCGAGTGAGGGCGAGTGGTGCATTAATGAAGATTTTACTTTGGCGTACTTGTCTGATGTTCCCTCTAAAAATAAACAAATAGAGAATAATGCTAATGCAGGTACCAATCCATGGCACGTACTGTGCACAGAGGCATCACTCACATTGCCAATCGAGTCGTCCTTCATTTCAGACGAAGAGGTAGAAGACGCACAGAAGGCTTTTTTCAAAGTCCCATCCAAAAGGAAAGGGCGAAAGCCGATCTGTTTCGGGAAGGTCAAACCTATACAACTCAAACGAGGAAGTTCGGAGGAAGATGATGGAGTTCCTCAATTCCATTATCACGAGCCTAACTCCCTTCGGTTAATGAAACAAATGGGGTATGACTTTAACGAAAAACAAGGTTTAAATTTCGGGAAAGGAAGACGAACACCAATTCGGATGTCTCTAACCCCCGAAGGGAAACCCCCAGATTACTACCAAAAGACCAGAAGGGGTTTAGGATTTGTCACACCCCCACTGTCTTAGAAAATGAAATAAGTAATTATCCGCGTCAGGACCACTCGTCCGGAACGTCCGCATACGAGTCCGATGTCAGCGTCGGACCCCTCTTTAAAAATCTGAGCGTGAATATGGTTTCAACTAGTCACCCAGATGAAGATGCAGGGGGTGATGAAGGGTTAATGGAATCAACCAATGACCCCTGGATCAAACGTCTTAACATCTTGTGGGATATGCGATTCGAACAACGTGAACCACCCACTGAAGATAAAGTGGTCCAGGTTAACATGGGAGACGAACAGGACCCTAAACCCATTTTCATAGCCGAAGATTTATCATCATCGGAGAAAGAATACCTTATATCTCTCATCCGAGAATTATAGATGTCTTTGCTTGGAATTATGAAGACATGCCTGGTCTTGACCCAAAAGTGACCATGCATCGTCTCAACATCGATCCGGATGCCAAACCCGTTAAACAACAGCAACGCCGGTTTCGTCCAGAGATCATGGAAGCAATCGAGTCTGAGGTGAAAAAGCTCATAGACTCAGGCTTTGTCCGGAAAGAACAACACCCAGACTGGGTAGCCAACATTGTTCCAGTTCCCAAGAAAAACGGTAAGGTTCGTATATGCATCGATTTTCATGACCTTAACGCAGCTTGTCCAAAAGACGAGTTTCCGCTCCCTATCATGGATGTTATGATCGATAACACCTGCAGATATGAAAGAATGTCTTTCATGGATGGATTCTCCGGGTATAATCAAATCAAGATGCACCCAGACGACGAGAAGCATACTGCATTCAGAACACCGCTGGGGGTGTATTGCTACACAGTGATGCCCTTCGGCCTGAAAAATGCAGGTGCAACTTATCAACGTGCAATGAACGCTATCTTCCACCAACATCTGCGTAAGAAGATAGAGTGCTACGTTGATGACATAGCGATGAAAAGTCAAAGTAAGGATGATCATCTTGCAGACTTGAAGACAATGTTCGAAATCATGCGGACACATCAGCTGAAGATGAACCCTACAAAATCATTTCTCGGGGTATCAAGTAGAAAATTCCTGGGATTTATTGTCACGTCCAAGGGAATTTCTCTGGATCCAGAGAAGGTGCGCGCCATCCAAGACATGCCGCCGCCGAAGAATCTCAAAGAGCTCAGAGGTCTGCAAGGCAGATTGGCCTACATCCGGAGGTTCATATCTAACCTTTCGGGGTTCTGCCAACCTTTCTCGAAGCTTATGAAGAAAGGAGTATCCTTTATTTGGGATGAAGAATGCCAGAAAGCTTTTGAAGAGATCAAGAAATATCTCACCCATCCCCCTATTCTCGTGGCCCCTATATCAGGAAAATCATTCCTGTTATATGTGAGGGCTATGGATCATTCGCTAGGAGCGCTGCTGGCCCAGAACGATGATCAAGGTCAAGAGCAAGCCATCTATTACTTAAGCAGAACCATGATGGGAGCCGAACACCGATATAATCCGGTTGAAAAAGAATATCTCGCTTTGGTATTCGCAGTTCAAAAGATGCGACATTACGTAGTTGGACAAACAATTCACGTCATCTCTAAGGTGAATCCCTTGAGAGTGTTGATGACGAAACCATCATCTCTGAATTGCCGACTCGCAAAGTGGGCCATTCTCTTGTCACAATACGACATGCAATTCATGCCCCAAAAGGTAGTCAAGGGTCAAGCATTGGCAGATTTCTTAGCCGATCATCCGGTGCCAGGGACATCTAGATTGTATGAAGAATTACCCGACGAAGTCGCCGAAGCTTGTGTCACTCGAGAATCTACACAAGTGTGGAAACTGTTCTTCGACGGTGCGTCCAGAGCAAACCCTCATGGAGCAATTACCGCAGGAGTAGGGGTGGTGTTCGTCTCTCCTAACGGTCACGTAATCCCAAGAGGATTTTCCCTAATCGAACCATGTACCAACAATGTAGCTGAATATAATGCTTTGCTACTAGGGATGCGACTCGCCGAAGAACTCAATATTCGGCATCTTGAGGCCTATGGTGACTCTCAGTTAATTGTAAATCAAGTTCGAGGGGAATATGAAGTACGTCATGAGGACTTAATCCCGTACTACTTCGCAGTGCTGAAGCAAGCTAAGAGGTTCGAGGGATTCTTTATTGAATACATTCCACGAGCCCAGAATGCTTACGCAGACGCTTTGGCTTCATTGGCAACTTCGCTGGCATTACCGCCAGGTACCGAAATGATGATCCCAGTATCAGGACGTGAACTATACTCCTCCAAGATTCCTAAGGAGGAAAGCTCAGACAAGGCAATGTCGGAAGAGGTCTGTATAACCTCCATAGAGTTCGAATCTAAAGATTGGTGATTCCCATATATTGACTACGTCCTGTACGGAATTCTACCCGACGACCCTAAGGAAGCGGACGCCATCAAACGAAAGGCCCTTCGATTCTATTATGATGCAGTCTCTCAGATTCTGTATCGTAAATCCCATGACGGCATTCTGCTTCGATGTCTTTCTCAAAAAGAAGCAAAAGAGGCCCTCAAGGAAGCTCATGACGGAATGTGCGGAGCTCATCAGCCCGGAGCTAAATTAGGAGATCGCCTCCGTCGAATTGGCTATTACTGGCCAAAGATGTTCTCAGACGCGGTTGACTACGCTAAACGTTGTCACGCATGTCAAATTCATGGGGATTTCATCCACCAAGCACCTGGGAACTTACATCCCACATCTGCATCCTGGCCATTCGAAGAGTGGGGCATGGATATTGTGGGTCCAATTTCTCCTCCAACTTCTAAAGGACACCGGTTCATCCTGGCCGTGACCGATTATTTCTCCAAGTGGGCGGAGGCAATCCCGTTGAAAGAAGTCAAGACTTCCAACGTAATCAAATTCATCAAACACCATGTTGTCTACCGTTTTGGAGTCCCGAGGCGGATAGTTCACGACAATGAGACACAATTCGTCAGTTTTGGGTTCCAGAGGTTTTGTGACAAATTCAGAATTCAGAGTGTCGTATCTACGGCATATTATCCGCCAGCGAATGGTCTTGCAGAAGCCTTTAACAAAACCATTGTGAAACTTCTCAAGAAATTCGTTTCCAAGAGCCGACGTGACTGGGATGAGAGACTCGGCGAATGTTTGTGGGCCTACCGCGCAACGGTGAGGACCCCTACGAGAGCTACACCGTTCTCGCTGGTATATGGCTGTGAAGCCGTATTACCACTGGAGATCCAGATTCCTTCTCTGAGAAGCCGTAGTGTTAACTTGAAGAGATATTTCCCGTAAGTCATGTGGCCTCCTAAACCCCAGCTAAATCAGGCTGGGGGTTGTCTATTTATAGTGTAACTCTATTTTGTATCTCGTCAAGTTAACACTACACCTCTGACGATTGAAATTTTCTAGAATTGTTTTATAATAATAATAAAGAGAATTTCGTTTTCATATTGAGTTGACACTACGCTTTTCATTGTCTTGAATCATATTTCAACAAAAAGAGATAATAAAAACCAAAATGATATCATTTCCATTCAATATTGTTAATTTGAATACAAAGGTGAAAGCAATTGAAAGGAAAATGATACAAATTTATCCCTCCATCAAAAGTAGCGCAAATCCTAAGTATCGGGACTCATCAGTCTAAAAGTCTTGAGTTTAGATTTCAGTGCTGATATATTCTCCTTGCGAGCCTTTCTGATTTCTTCAGTTATCTTGCTCTTGAGCTCCTCTTCTTTGGGCGTTGCTTCTGCAAGTTCTCGCCGAAGCTTATCGGTAGCAACAATTTCGTCGCAATAGCATTTGAAGAATCCGTCGCAGTAAGCAGCAAACCCTTTTAGAATCTCCACACCATCAGCTAGCTGAGTATTTATCTGAGGTACTTCAACACCAGCTCGAGCAAGTTCTGCTGCAGTGTCCTGGAGACCCACAGCGAGGTTGCCCATGTCCCCTTGTACCTGGGTATGTTCTTCACGAAGGTGAGCAAGACGAGGTTCCGTTTCGGATAAACTCTTCCGAAGAGCCTCTTGCTGTTGTACCTTCGAAGCCTTGGCCTCAGAAAGAGGCCGATCCACTTCTAGGCCTATGTCGTCACGTTGCAGCATGGAGAGGAATTCCAGCTCATATTCCAAGATGATGAGGCTCTCACGACAGTTCTCTGTCCATATTTTATCGCCCTGATGCTTGATCTTAGCCAAGCATTCCATCAAATGAGGTTCAAAAACCTTGTAACTTACGTCCCCGAGACTAACAACGTCAATAGTTATTTGCATCCAACGTTCTAGTTGTCCGATGAGCTCCCTCAATGTTTCAGAGTTTGGAGGTGGAGCAGTCGGATAAACGAAGCAGTTCGCATAATCAGTGCGAGTAGAGGTGTGCGGGGCTTCAGATAATAATTTTTTGATCATCTCTGACATGGAGCCTGAGATATCCGCTTCTTGCTCACCGATTGTCGTTTCAAGACCAGGAGAAGCGATTGGAAGAGAAGTGTCCTCTCTGTTCTCAGGAGATGCAACATGCGCTGATTTTATCGCATCACCCATCAATTTGACCTTCTTTGAATTTTTAGCTACGACAGGCAGTCGTTTACGCACCCTCCTGTCATACTCGCCTTGCTCCACAGCAGAAAGAGCCTTCTTACCCGATCTCAGAAGACGAGGTTCAGGAACAGGAACTTCTGGAATTGGCTTTTCTTTGGGAGAGTCAGCAATTGGTGTTCCCTCTTCGATCCCCATAGGAAGTTCTTCCTTGGGAGGTTCGATGGTGGACAAATTCCTAGGAGCTTCAACGGCTCCGGTTGTTTCTTGTTCGCAGGATAGATATTCTTCTACCCCCGGCAAACGGGTGCTGGAAGAACGACTCCTCGAACGATACAACTCCCGAATTTCACTTATGCAGGAAGTATAGACATCATAGTCAGGGATTTGGGAGACTTCTTCAAACCAGTTGCGAAAATCTACAACGGTAGAACAACCGGGCGGCAAGTGAGGCAAAGTGAAGTGCGCGTGAGTTCCTCCCGCTGAGAAGAAATACCATGCGCGAGCTCCTTCATACAAATTCCCAATATGAGCCAATGCCGGGTTGGGATTACCAACGTAAAGTTGGTCATATCCAAATTGCCTAGCGAACCGAGAAGGCACATAAGGCTCAATGAAGCACTTCTCCCGCAAGCGGTAGACCAGGTAGCCTAACCTGATCATAAGAAGCTTGTTGAATGTGCCCTCTTCCAAAGAAGGCGAACCTTCAAAAAGCAAGTCTATGAAGAGAGCATTTTCTACATCAGCTCCGTCAAAGTCAGGAGCGCAACAGAAAATCCGATAACTATCTTCCCGAGATAGGAGTTGTCGAGCCCTGACTATGTAAAAATACATCCACGTGGCTGACTCCAATCTCTGTACGAAGGGAATATAAGCATCATTGCCCTCGTATACTCCTGTCATCAGTGAGGGGCAGTGCAGTACAAACCAGGCCACCAAATATGTGTATGACATTGGTACACGGGGTGGGGGAGCTCTCCCAACTTTCTTCTTGGTAGCTGTAATTTTTGAAGCGCTGAGAAGTTCTAAGGTCAACATCCTTAGGCCATTTTGTATACAGCCGACCATAGCGGTGAGGAGACTCACAGGTCTTCCATGCGCTAATAAAGTAGCTGGGTACATAACCTCAGCTAATATAGCCTCAGTTGGTTTTGACGGTACCACGCACCGCTTCAACCAAATCATGAAGAAGCCTGCAAGAAGAACCGCATCAGAAATAGGGACCGTGGCCTGGTGGTGGAAACTTTCAAACTCGACACCAGCCTCGAAACCATCTTCTATATGCTCTGTTGTGTAGGTGGCATTAGAAGCCTTAATCCGAGCTTTGGCCTCCTTGGGAGAGATGGCTGCAATGCGAGAAACGACTGTATCTTTCCAGTTCAAGTTCTGAAAAAGGTATTCCGCCCACATGGTATACATAATGCCCCCTCCACGCATCCCAAAGACTTGAGCACATATGTGGAAATGGCACATCAGCTCACAGAAAGTAGCGTAAATTTCTGGGTGAGCCACCTTCAATAAGGAAAGCTCCTTAGTGGTAGGGATGAACTCCTCATAGGGTGTTTTTCCAAGCAGTAACCCCGATACTGCTTGCATCTCATGAAGAGCAAAACCTAACTCTCCGGTAGGTATGAAGAATGTGCAGCTATCAGGGTTGTACTTCTCTAACATAGCGAAGAAGTTGTGATAACTCTGTACGACACCCCGTCGAGTAGCTAACACGGGAACCGTGAGACCTGATCGAACGAGCGACTCCTTAAGTTCCTCAAGAACGAAGTCAATCATGCGGGTCCACCAACCTCCTTCTCCAGAACAAACCCATCCAGGGGATCTGAATATCTGGGTTGAGAATTCACCTCGAGTTGCAATAAATTGACGAATGAAAATATTTGCTGGATGTGGCATCTCTGGAATCTGGTCCTTCTTCTCAAACAAACCAGGTCTCAATCCCTTGAGTTGCCCTCCGATTTGTGTACGAGCCCGTCGACCAGATCCAAACGACACATTTTCCTTCTCTTTGACTATGTCAAAAGTCAGACCCCGACGACGGCTTGCATTCAAAAAGTAGGAGAGGGGATACATCCTCTTCATGTTTGGAAGGAAGAAGTAGCGATTATCAACTTTCCGCAACAACTTCGAATCTTCTGCATATATGAGGTGATCATCGATGGATATTCGATCTCCGAATATGAACACTGGTTTGAGAAACTGAGCATGACCAGCAGGGGTCTCCATGTCTAAGTCAGTGATCAAAATTCTAAGAGTAGAACATTGAGGAGATCTGATCATGTCCGTTCTCTCCGAGTCAGCGAAAGTACAAAGCGGAATTATGTTTTGAAGACTGAAAGTTTCATTCGCATCAGGTCCGCCAATATACCCAAAATGATTCTCTTGTGAAAGCGGCACGTTTGGTAAAAGTACTACACAATCAAAAGTAGATGTTAGCAGCTGTAAGCGAGCTATCAACATAAAGATAGAACCCGAAACATAATGGGTTAAAGTCTCATGTCAAAATCTCCAACGCGAGGGTCGAGCCTCGCATCAGAAGTCTCAAACGCGAGAGTCGAACCTCATGTTGAAAGAGTGGAACGCGAGGGTCAGGACCCAAAGGGGATCCCAACCCCGCGTTTTCATTGAGTTAAAACGAGTCATCTTCCTCGTTATCAAGAACCCATCTAGGGTTTTCAGAAAACTTGCCAAAGCAAGTTCTTTCGGTCAGCACTTACCACGATAGGGAGGCCCCTGTGACGGCGAAGACGACGACGACGTCCCCACAGGAGCAAGAACACCGCCGGCGCCCTCAACCGATGGCGTTTCGGAAGTCGCTCCGGCGACTTTCTTAGAGCTCGAGCCTACTCTTCGAGGCGCCATCGATGCAGTCGATCACAGGGAATGCTTTTGAACGAGGGAGACGGAGCTTGTCGGAGATCTCGCCGAAATCAAACGAGATTTCTCGTTCTTGGAAATGGCCAAAAGTGGGAAGAGTCGAATGACTCTTGATGTGACCACTCAGGTCTATTTATAACAGCTATCAAGCTGTTAAGATGGTTCGGGACTCTAAAAGAATCCCAACCGTTTTATATTTTAAAACGTAAATCTTTTACGTTTTTAGATAAAGTCAGTTAAGACTTTAATCTCAACGCGAAGTTCACACCCACGTTCAAATGCTAGGGTCAGACCAGCGTTATGAAGGTTCTTAACCTCGCGTTTCATACTTCAAACGCAAGGGTCACCTTAGCGTTATAACTCTTCCAAATGAAGATCCATCCTTGATACTTATCCTTTAAGTTCATGGATTCTTTCAGCAGAGTGCGTTTAAAACTCTGTATCTCCTCAACTCATCAGGTTAATATTACACCTCAGATGGTCATCGCCCTAACAGAGATTGAATTTAGTTATTATCACTATCAATATGACTATAACTCCTCTGTTAGAATCCGCTTATCGATTCTCATCAACAGAACGATAAGTCCTTAAAATCACTCAGATTATTGTCAATTTATTAGCTCTCCCCAACAGGGCAATAAATAACCAGTTTATCAACTCCTTCCAGTGGGGTAATAATACTACCCAAAATCTTGTTCAAATCATAAGTATCATAATTCATCGCTCCGATGACAAAAATACTTAGTGACTTTCCCCAGCAAGACATACAAGGATTTTACCCCCACAGACGTCACGTTAATATCACACCTCTGACAAATATCAACTTATCGACTCTCCCCAATAGAGCGATAAGTCCTCAAAATTGCCCCGATCACAATTTCTCTCCCGTCACGTTAAAATTACACCTCTGACAAATATCAACTTATCGACTCTCTTCAATAGAGCGATAAGTCCTCAAAATTGCCCTGATCGCAATATTTCTCTCGTCACGTTAAAATTACACCTCTGACAAAATCAACTTATCGACTCTCTTCAATAGAGCGATAAGCCCTCAAAATTGCCCTGATCGCAATATTCCCCTTACCAAGTCAGAATTACATCTCTGGCATTTATAGACTTCTTTCAGTGTTTAAAACCAAAATAACACGGGAAGGATTCTGCTTTGCAACTTGATTCTGGGAGAATAATCAAATATTTGTCCCCAGCAGTTGGAAATTTTCTAGAGTTATCTTACGATAGAAGACTTTTGAGTATTCCTCGTGATTCGTTGTTTAAAATCAAGACATGATAAATGCAAGGAATACTAAAGGATCAATATCACTTTTTTATTCAAAAGCCAAATGAAAGTGATACAAGACAAACTCGTTCTTATCAAAAGAACCTTACAAAAAAAAAGTTCACTCACGCATCAAATCAAAAGTTGTGAGTTGAGTCTTGAGCTCAGCTAATTATTTCTCGTGATTAGCTCGCACTATAGCTTCAGCCTTGGCCCGGAGTTCATCCGCACTTGGTATGATGATGGCCGCCACTTTGTTCCTGGCCTGCTCTAGGGCTAAAGACTATGTATGATATTCCAAAGCACCATTGGCATTCTGAGTGCTAAGGAGGTTGACAATACCTTCTTCGCGGGAAAGTTCAGCCTTCAACCGTAGGACTTCAGCTTCAGCTTCAACAAGTCTGTTCTGAAGCGAATTCATAGAAGCAGTTGAGCGTTCTAGTTCTTCTCGCTTCAGAGTGTTACGCTCATGAAGCTCTGCAATCTGACGCTCTTTTTCAGCCAAGTCCCGTTCTAGTGATTCTCGCTGAATTACCTCTGCGACCTGAAGCTTAGCCAAAGTTAACATAATCTGCGGCTGAAGTTCCATGTGGTCCATTGCCTCGAAGTGTTCTAATTTCTCTTCCAAGCGAAGAATAATCTCCGAGCAGCGCTCGAACCATCGAGTGTCGCCCACGCTCCTGACCCCATTCAAGCCTGCCTCCAGAAGAGGTCGAAATGAGTTCAAAGTTCCCTGACCATTCATCATGGACTCAACCACCGTCTTCGCAAGGCCATTCAGATATGCTAAAGAGATCTGAAAAAATTTAGGTGCATTAGCAAGTCTGACAACCGCACCCGAAGATACCCCTCCGGTAGCTGAGATCGGTGCATCAAGATGATGACTAGCAGGCGATCCGGCTGCCGAAGCTGCAGAAGCAATTGAAATGTTCAATTGCGAAGGACTTGAGGTCAAAGCCATCAATGCCTTCGCTTGAGATGAGCTTGGCCCAACCTCTGTTGGAGTGAGGGAGATCTTCATCACAGCTTTCGATGAAGTTTCCACCGCAGAAGGGTCATGCAAAGCTTGTCCCTGCAAAGGGGCTGACACTGGCTCAAGTTGCTGTTCCAGAGGAGGAGTCACTACAGTGGTCTTGGGCAATGCTGTAGGCAAATAGTTGCCGCAGGGGAGCCAGATAAATGTTGCTCTTGTGAAGGAGCCGATATTTGCGCGGGTTCTTGCTCTAAAGGAGCAGCTAAAGTAGTCCCGGGAGTAGGTGAACCTGCACGAAAAAATGGTCGGAACGCGGAAAAAGCGTGCGGGATAAGTCGAAACAAACTAAGCTTACCGGTGAGATAAAAAGGAGTATAACCAGATGCTTTATCAGATGGAGCCTTGGGAGCATCGTCAAAAAGAGTTATGTCATCCATAGAATTATGCTCCTCATCCTCCGCATCATCACCTGGCAAATTGCTAACTTCAGCATCCTCACCATCTCTATCTTCGTCAGCCTCATTACCAACCGAGGAGCCTTCATAATCAACTCGCTCCTCATCATCCCGGGTAGCTGAAGGTTCAGGAAGACTGGTGTCAGCAGCTGGTTTAGTCATAAGTCCTGTTGTAGGACTGGGCACCAAATCACCAGCTTGTGACATTAGCAAGGAAGGAGAAGGGGATGGATTCTCTTCGATATCCCTCTGCTCCAATACCGGAGACTTAGGAAGGTCCATCACCGGTGCAGATTCTGCATCTGCGGTCATAAACTCATCCTCTTCATCTTGAGGGGGATGGTAAGAAGAAACATCGCCCGAAAGGGATAGCCCATGAGAGCGAAGCCCAGTCCTATGTGGTAAGCCCGCAACAGAAGATTCATGTTGTTCTTCATCTTCGGCAGCTCCGATGGCATCTGCCATCAACTTAGACTTTTGTTGGCTTTTGGGGGGAGGCGAATCAACCAGCAACTTCAGACGAATCTGTTTATCATATTTGCCGGTCTCATCCGCTGAGAGTTTTCTCTTCCCAGCTGCTCTGGTCACAGGGGGATTAACCGCTTGTTGCTCTTCCGCCTGAACAGGCTCAGCTCTTTGCTCTTCTTCCTGCCCAGCAGGCTGGTTCTCAATGGCTAAGAACTCATCAATCCCTCTCAAGCGGGATGTCTTGGACCCCTTTCTTAAAGCATACATGTGCCTAATGTCCTTTAGGTAAGATGTATTTAAGTTGTAATTGGGAGTCTGAGAAGCGGCGTAGTACCAATTGCAGAAGCTGATGGAAGTGTAGTAGTTTGAAGTTTTGTGAGGAAGCTTGAAGACGGCCTTGGTACAACCTGCCACAGAATAATACCAGGCCCTGGCTCCTTCATATAGATTGCCTACAACTGATAGTTGAGGACGAGGGTTCCCGATGTACACTTGATCGTA
>BQKN01063730.1:91891-115272 GCA_022839385.1 Asparagus kiusianus
CGAAGAGCTCTGTTGATCCTGAGGGTTGGATTATCAGTGTGGTGATCGGGACACGGAGGGTGTTGCTCCTTTTGTAGCGGTTGCGGGGTTCCCGGTCAGTCCGTATCCCCGTTATTCTGAGATTCTGTTGGCTCACGTAGTCCGTCGGTTCACTTCAGGCGCTTACCGACTTCATTTGGACTCTTATGAACCGGGTAGTGACGTTCAATCGTCGTTCGTTGATACTGAGCTGTGTGCGGGGACCTATCGGCAATTTTTGATGCCTACAATAAGTAGGAATCCATAAAAACGGATTCCTAATCCTATTCTTGCCCACTAGTGAACCAAACACCCCCTTATCATTAGAGTTTCGATAGGAATAAGATCATTGTCATTCGTAATAGCAATTTCAATAATTTGAGATATTAATTACAAAACAACTCAAGAATTGTAATATATATCGAAAGAATCCTTAAGAATAATTGTGAAATTTGCAAGGTTAACCTGATTTATGAGTGGAATTTCTGAAGAAATCATTTAGAGATTTATCTAATAATGTTCTTGTTAATTTTAGGCAGGTTGACTTATTTGCTATAAGTACAATGAATGTCTTCCTGGTTATGTGTGCAAGTGAAGATGTTGGATTAACATGTTCGCATGTGTTCGAATATAAAACTATAATTCTTAAGTTTTATCATAACTTCAGAGTTTTGATGTAATGATCAGGTATAACTAAATCTAACGATATGCACTGCAGAGTGAGATCTACCAGTTATACAATTTATTTTGGGGCTATCTATAAAATTGTAAAAGTTTAGGCAAGTTGTATTTACTTTTTTAAATGGCCTTGGTCCCAGGCTTTTAAAGTTAACTAGGTAGAATGCACGTGCAATGCACGTGGTCAAATATTATAATTATTGATTTTTAGTTTATGAATTTACTATAACATAGTTGCAAGAAAGTTTATGATTATCATAATATATTAAAAAGTTTCAGATGTTTTAATATATAAAATCTTGTTGATTTTTAGTTTATGATTATCATCCACCCCTTCTTCTGTAGCCGTCGATGGCTATTTATAGGGTTTTAAGCACGTAATCGACGTGCTACAAATAGTGGAGTCATGGGCATAACCGATGCGCTGAAATTGTGAAGTCGTGGCGTAACTGACTCCTTGAATTTAGTCCACGTGGCTGACTGGGTCTTCATGATCGTTACAACCTGATTTAATGCGGGTGACGAACTTCACTGTGTTAGCGAACCTCGTCTTTGATGTCGAGCCTCGCTGCGTGGCGAGCCTCGTGAGCTTCGTCTTCACTGACGAACTTCATCTCCAATGATGAACTCCGAACCTCGTATCCAATGACGAGATTCGAACCTCGTATTCAATGACGAGCTTCATCTTTGACAGCTAGAGTCCAACTCGTGTCCAATGACGAGCTTTGAACCCTGTATCCACTTTCTATTATCTGGCAACCGAGTATTATAGATATTCAAAAACTTTTCTATAGAAATTTTAAAGTTATAATGTGCAAATTCAATCAAGAAAGAAAATATAAATTATGTGATCAATTCCAAAATCTGATATTATAATATTCCTACATCTTCTCAACTATTTAATTAATTTGTCAAAATGATTACTCTCTAATTTTAGAAAACTATAAAATATAATTTGAGAATGATTTAAACATATTTTGTACACATATGGATTGTATTTTAATAAAATAATATAGATCTATCCAATATTGAATAATATCCAAAAATTTAAGCTAAAGAGTTAAAAGAATATAATAGCACTCATATCCAAACTGCATGCTTTATAAAGGTGAGACATATAAAATGAACAACTTAATTTATTTTGTCAAATAATTTATTACAAATCATAAAAAAATAAGGAGAACCATAAGGATAACATAGTCATCCCAAATAAAGATTAAATTTCTCTCTGCAAATTTTATAGCAAAATATTTTTAGAGATACTGATAGACTCGCTATAAAATCCACTCTTCTAAGATTGATATCACATGTGTCTTAAATTGTGCTTTGTTTAAGGGTTAATTTTAGAAAACTTCCCCTTAACTATGGGGGAAATGTTAACCCCCTCCTCAACTACTTGAAATGAGTAAATGTTTGTTTGTCAAATTTGGGGTGTTATAGTTAATCTATCTCAACTTTAAAATTTTGATTTAATCCTATAAAATTTTTTCAATTAGCCCCTCAAAACTAATATCATTGAGTCGAATTCATTATGTGATAAGTACTTGACTTGGAAAGACCAAAATATCCCTCAACCATAAAAGAATTAGCTTGATTTTTTGCTAGATGAAAGAAAAAGTGAAGATTTAGAGGTAAAATGATTTGTAAATTGGTCGTAATCCTTTTATTAATAGTTGAGAGTTTCTTTTAACTAAAATGGCTTTCTTTAATAGGGTATTTTGACAAAATCACTTATTAAAGTCTTTTACATTAAGGGGGTTTGTTAAGAGACGTGTAAAAGACCAGAAGAGTTTTTATAAGACAAGCTAAGTCGAAGGGTGTTTTCTAAAATCGCATCAAAGTTGAGGGGGGTTATCTACAACACCTCTATAGTTAGGAGGCTCTGTCAAATTAAATTAATTAGTTGAGTGGTTTTTTAGAAACATTCCCCATACTTTAGAGAGTTTTCAAAGAATTAACTATTCTTTTAAATTTAGCTCAAATATTTTATAATTCTATATTAGTACCTAAATTATAAGCAATTTTAAAATTTTAAGGGAATAATGTAGAATTATTGGAGGTTTAAAATCAATGAAATGATATCTAAATTACCTTTAAATATTGCTCTTATAGGCAATATGTGAAAAATTGACCATTATATCGCTCTATCGACTGATATCAAAGGTTAAATAATTTATCTTAATAATATTTATGGTTTTATATTATTATTTTTTGAGGATTTTTCTCATATATTGATCATTATCGAAAATATTGGACGGTATAACAAAATCAAGTTATTTTTAATTTGATTGTGAGCTTGGCATTAGGTCGTGTTTGGAAACCAAAACTAAAACACAAGACACAAAAGCCACAATTCATATCCCAAATCTCTCCACTCCCAGGTCTCCTAAATCTCAAGCATATATCTTGACACAAATTCTTATGTTAAAAATTCATCAATATCTGAGATTATAGATTAAAATATTGTATTATGTATGAGCATTATCTCATATAACACCCATATATTTTTTACTTAACCCCGATTATTGCAATCCAATATCATGGATTTTATTTGTCCATTATTTATATGATGACCAACACTTTGTAGTAGTCATTCGAAATCCTCTTCTAAAGTTTTCTAAGTAAAGTATATAAATTCAGAAATAATTCAAAATATTAAAATTATTCAAAATATAATGCTGTAATTTTTTCACATTTCCTCTAGTATATAAATATAAGCTAACCCTCTGGCCTCATATTATATGATGAATATTATTTATCAAATGGATCACATACTATTACTTTTGGTTAACAAAGGCTTTAAATCTTTATTGGCTTAATTAAATTAAATATCTTTCAGTTTATATAAATTTTAATTACATACCTCCACTTGTATCTTTCTGCACTTAAATATCCTTTTTTTTAAATTACATGTCTGTACCTTCTATACGCAAAAATACATTTATAATTTTCCTATATGAATATAATGATAATTTTAGGATAATTCTATATTTTCTACTCTTTCCATTAATAATTTATTAACATGTAATTGTCTATTAATATATTATTAGACATTACTAATAATTAATATGAGAGTTTTACAATAACATTGGAAGTTTTAGAGACCAAGACAAACTTGAAATGGCATATAATATGATTAATTAACAATAATAATTAATTTAGTTTAGTTAGGATTAAAATATAATATTTAAAAAATAGGGGTAATATAGTCCATAGAAAGTTTTTTCTACAACTTCCTCTTTTAAAGGGAGTATGATTCTAAGCAAAGTATATAATTTTATTTATAATTCAAAATCTTAAGAATTATTCAAAATATGATGCTTAAAATTTTCCACATCTTCTGTACTATATAAATATAAGCTAAGCCTCTTACCTCATATTATATGATGTATATTATTTATCAAAGGGATCACATACTATTACTTGCGTTTAACAAAGGATTCAAATCTTTATAGGCTTAATTAAACATAAATCACTTACAACTTACAGAAGTTACACTCATATACCTCCACTTATATCTTAATGCACTTAGATATCCTAAAAATTTCTAAAATTGCATGTTTTTACTTATGTACGCAAGAATACTCTTTATATTTTTCCTATGTGAGTGTCACGATATAATTTTAGGATAATTCTATATTTTATATTCATTCCAAAATAATTTATTAACTTGTAATTGTCTATCAATATAGTATTATGCATTATTAATAATTAATATGAGATCGAGTTTTATAATAACATTGAAAGTTTTAGGGTCAAGTTAGATAAAATTGAAGTGAAAAGTAATATGATTAATTAATAATGATAATTAATTTAGTTAATTTATGATTAGAATATAATATCAAAAAAGAATAGGGGCAATATAGTCCATGAAAAGTTTTTCCACAACTCCCTCTTTTAAAGGGAGTATGATATGATATGATTTATTATCATTTTGCTTTTTATTCTTCTGGGCTGGTTTGTGGCCGATTTAAAATTCAGTATATTTTTTTTCAGTTTAGCTGGATCAATGCTTGTAACTGTTACCATTTTGCGAATGGGATTTAAAATCGCATATCAGATTCAGTTAAACAATTTAAAATTACTTCCCAAAAATATACTGTGAAAAGAATTAATTATCTATCTTCCTGAATTTAGGATGCCTTTTCCAATTTGGCTTAAGTTTGCTTGCAAGCGGCATACCATCTATTAAAATTTTCCAATAGATTTCTCGATCATATCAACAGAGTTTTGAGAATTAAGATCACTGTCATTAGTCCGTAAGTTTAACATCAATTTTGATAGAATAGCACCAAACTCAAGTTCCTCATTTCTTAAATTATTTTGACTATTTTGATATTTAACCCCTCAAATCGAGAGAGTGGAAGTAGCAATTGACGGGATCAGGTTGGAACAACTTATGAGAATGAGAGACCTGATAACAATTTCTATAATTTGAGGGACTAATTTCAAATGACTTAAGAATTGGGAAACTAAATGCCGGAAAAAAAACTTTAGAGTAGTGGTGAGATTTGCAAGGTTAAGAAACAAGTTTTTGTAGTGTGTATGAGGAGAGAACACGTGACAGAGATTCCACCAAAAGAAAAACTTAAGCAGAGGGTCAAAAAAATATGTTCCATGCATAATGTTCATATGATCATATCCATATCAAAAGCTCTAAAATTCTCAAAGTAACAACCAGAAACTTCACATAAACCACAAATTAACCACAAATTAACGAATAGAAGTAGATGGGGATCAATTCCCCACATCATCTAACTGCATGAACTGCCTCTTCCTCTCAAGAGCTTGCTTGAGCTCATTAGGCATCCACATGAGTTCCAGTGCTTCAGGAGCCTTGAAATCCAGAGGATGACTCTTACCATCAAATGATATGATCGGAGCTCCGTCAAATATTGTGGAAGTAGAATCCGTAGGAGTTGGATCCCCGGTGAGGGAATTGCCCCGAGGCTGGGCTGACAGAAGAGAGAAAACACCTGGCCCCTCTGATGCAGGTGGCTGGGTCCCACCCTGCCATTTCCTGCTCGTAGTTTGATCGCTAGCCATAATTCCAGCGAGCTGAGGGTAAGCAAAGTTCATGAGGAAGCCTCCCCATCTGCTGTTACCGTCTGTTTTAATAATAATAATAATAAAGTGAGATTATGAGCTGACTGTGGATTAAGCTGAATTAGGATGAAAAGTTTCGAACCGTCGAAAGGTGATGAAGGCATTTGAGATGCTAAAGCAGAATGCTGTGGCTTCCTTCGGCGCTCGTTATGGCCAGCTAGCCTTCGGCGACAGCTACGCTTGTCTTGGTCGAATTCAGGAAGTTGGTGGAATCTGCGTGGAGACAAGTTGACAGGAAAGTAAAATTGTTTCAGAAAACAGCAGCGATCGAGAAAGATGGCGCGATTGTGCACAACAAAGAAACTATACTGGAGATTCATGTGTGAAGAGATTTTAAGAAAAATAATGATGGACGATTAGAAAGTCAGGACCCATACATAATTAAGCCCTATTTTTTTTTTTTATGGCTTTAGGGGGGTTTTACATTGCATGCCTTTTGGAGACACTATGGTAGCCTTTAGTGTAACCCCTCTCAACGAGGTCCAGAGTTGCTCTCTTCTAGAGAGAACTGGCAAAGAAAATTCTTGCCTCTAGTTTTGATTACCTACGTTTACTTTTTTTGTCAAAAAAAATAAAGGAAAAGAGAGAAGGGAATGCAACTCAAATGTGGTAGTAATCCATTGAGTGTATCCGCATTAAATACCAAGGCCTTAAACAACTCATAAATGTTAAACCATATGTCCCAAAAAAAAAAGCAAAGACCTGTAACTTCAAATCTCCAGAAGCAAATTACTCCAAGAGAGCAAGTCAGAAAATAATATAACAAAACAACATATTACTTTTCTTCCGTAAATCTTCAAATAAATCCAGAATTGCATGCCACACAGCTACAAAAATAGTTTTCATAAAAAGAAAAAGAAACCTGTAGTAAGACAAGAAAGAGAATGTACAATTAATGATGGAATTACCGAGAGATGGGGAAAAAACAAATTAAACCTAACTTCATGAGTGTAGCCTCTTCTAATATATATCAAAACTTTAAAATTACGGTGAGAGTTAAGGTTCTATAATTTCATACTCCAATATGCCAGGTGTTAGTCAATTGTAACTTTTCAAGTACAATAAAGATAATTATTGAAGTAGGATAAATTTATGAAAGTGGGATATTTTAGTGGGATAATAAAGGATAATTTTTTGAGGCGGGATAAAGTTGGTAAAATGTCATGGAATAAATTGGTAGAATTAAAAGTTATAAATTTATGCATTCTAATGATATAATACATTACTTTATCTATTTCTTATTTGAGAAAAAGTAAAACAAATGACAGTTGAAGTCTTAGGAATATAGTATGAGGATGTAAGAAGTGCATTATTAAGTAGAGAAAATTAAGAAATCATGGTACTATGCAATCACATTAAAAACCACATAGATTACATAAGTAGTTCTTATATCATGTCATATATAACTTGTCTCATCCAAATTCAAATCTAGTAGTTAGTCATGGGAAAAAAGCATATACTTAACAATTGTAAGCAAGCATAATTTTGTAATATATATACATGAGAACAAAATTGTTCTAGTTTAGTTTAACTCTGAAAAGTGTGATAAATTTAGAAACTAGAACTGACCTTTTCTATATAGGATGGATGAAAAATGGGATAATGTTTTACAATTATCCCAGTTCTACTTTGTACCCGTTCTAATTGAGTAAGACTTGAGAATTTCTAATTGACTAACACCATATAAATTTATCCTATAAATTATTTTAGTTCTAATTTATAGTCCCACTTGACTAACACCCGCCACGGGCCCACCCGATCTGCATCGATGTACCTTCCCAAAAAAAAAACCCAAAAAAATTTGATCGATAGTATACTAAAGGTCTCCCAAAGCTCGAAAGATAGTATACTAAAGGTCTCCCAAAGCTCAAAAGTTATGGTGAGACTACACTGTTACAATTTTCTCTTTCAGCATGTCTATGCAGATTGAGTGCCCTTTTCATGAACACAATCTACACTTATGTGAAGATATATTTCTCCTTAGATCCACATTAAATTCATGATGGATGTAATGGAATTTGAACCTGTATTGCTCTAATACAAGTTAAAAGATCATTTCCAGTGCACAAAAACTTCAAACTTATTATAAGAGTTAAAACTTATAATTTGGTATTCTAACTCGAAATTCTAATCAAAATCCTAATTATGGGGGTAAACCAGAATCTAATCACAAATTGAAGCAAACAAATTTGCACCTAAGCAAGAATACCAATCAAACAACAAACCCAACAAAGATTCTAAAAATTTGCCCAACCCAAATCTAATCAAAATTAATAATAATCACAAATAGAACCATAAAAAAAGGGAGAAATTTTTTATGATTCTGACCTGCTACACTGTTGACAGAACCTTTGCTCTAAGCCTGCAACAAGCACCATTGGTGACTTCGAGTGCATCCCACAGACTTTGTGCCTGCCATAGTAAGCCTTGGCTCCACTTAAATCCACACTGCAACCCTCCACTTGGCACCTTGGTGGCTGCTTTGTTAAGCTTTTGGATGAGGAAGAGGAGGAAGAAGAGCTTGAACTCCTTAACTTGAGACCATTCAGGGACTCAGTGGTGGAGATTTGCAGTGAGCTTGAACCCATCTCCATTTTTTTATGTTTAGTTTGGTAGTGAGATGAAAGAGGAAAAAAGTGGAGAGATACTTATTTCTAACAGGAGTGGGTGACCCATGGCTGCTTTCTTCTCATGCCTATAGGAAGTCCATGAGAGTAAACAATGACACTCTAATTTTCTTTCTTTTTTAAACTCTTTTTTTAGAATCCACCCTCTATTTTTACTGTAGCTGTGTAGAGTATCAATCCAATTAGGGCTTGTACTAATTTTTTTTTACATAATGCAAAAGTACTTTAGAATGCACTCTCTATTTTTAACTTTAGCTGTGTAGAGGTATCAATCCAATTACTTTAGAATTCACCCTATATAGGTTTATACTAATTTTTTATACATAATGCAAAAGTGTGATTGAATTGAAATCATACTAATTTTTTATATTCCTTCGGATCTGAAATAAAATTTAAGAATAATAAAATTTAAGAATCTACTACTTTTAACATAAAAGAAAAACCTCATAATTACTATTCATACTACATTAACTACTATTATTGCTACAGTATGACTCATAATGATAAAGATGCACCATATGATACGGTGAGTATTTTGCCTATTTATCAACTGTGCAAGCTGAAGTAACATTTTTGAACTTTGAAAAGATTTTTCATATCTTTTTTTATTCTTGCAAATGATGATTTTATTAGATATTTCACAAATATAAATTTTTTCAGCTCTATTGTAGAAAATTGATAATACTTGTTAATTTGTGTATTATTTTATTAACTGGCTTGATGATTCACTCTGTAAAAAGTAGTAAAAAAATTATCGCTGAAGTTTTTATAAATAGTTATATATAAAAATTATATTATCAAACTGGCGACAAATATAACTAGGTAAATAATACCCATGATAACGCACAAGCTTAATACTAGTAGATTTATAAATGTGAAATTTTTACTACTTCTTACTAGCATTATACTTATGTAATCATTTGGAGCTTTATGTAGTCATTTCTAATGTGAAAAATAACAATATATACTTTATGCAATCATTTGATGCTAAACATTTTACTTTTGTTTCATTATCTCGTATCAACTTTTATTACTTTCTTTATCTTTGATCCTTTCTTTGTAGGACTTACCTTGCAAAAGATAGAGGCTCAGTTAATAAAAATATGCATCAAGAAGGATCCATATGCAAGCAAGGGTTAAATAAAAAAGACAGTTCCTCCTCTTTAGTTCTTTCTTCAATATTCTAGGTTTTAGCTCTTCCTAGATTTTCCATGTAACTTATGTCTCACAAGTCACAAAAGCGTATTCTGCAACATCTTCTACTGGACTTTATGAACTGGTTGGTAGGAGACAGAGTCTGGGTATCTGTAATTAAGGGTTTTTTTTTTTTTAGGTAGGAAGAGGGCAAGTTGCCCTATGACGTTTTTTTTATAGATACCTATTAAACCATGCATACTTGCCAAGGTACCCCTCAAATTTTAGTATTTACAAACTATCCTAACATCATCTTTTAAAGAAAAATACCTTCTCAAATCAGCAATCATCAACTTTGTTTGGTATAGCGTGTAAAAGTTTGACTACTTATTGTGTTTTTACATTGAAGCAACAGATTAGCCTATCAAATTTAACAATTTGTTAATTTGTGGGCGTGTTTAACCCCCCACCCCCCAAGTTGATGATTTGAAAGTAATTTGAAAATACTGAGATTTGAAATTAGTAGTAAATACACTCAAAAACCCTATATTCAATTAGGCTGCGATTGCCTCTCAGTAGATCTGATAGGCTTTTGCATCTCCCTTCCTTTGCGTTATTTAAAAATCTTTGGTTTTGAGACATAGGGACATGGGGAACTAGTTTGCTCGGAAATCCGAGCAAACTCCCTTGTAAAATCTATGCAAAATCTGTGGTTTGTTGGAACTTGAAGCTTTGGAGGGTGGGCTTGTTGAGATGGAGCCAATGGTGATGGTGTTAGTTTGGAAATCTCTTTTTGAACGAGAGGGAATATTAATTTTCTTATTTCCACATAGGGGAAGTCATGCTTTAGTTGGCTTCTTACTTTCTCCCCTTTTATTTTATTAGGTTAGGCAAACAATCTTTTTACTTAATTTGGCCAAACAATGCGAGAATTATTGGAGGATTCTTTAAGAAATTAGAGTAGTTTGTTTCAGCCTAGATGGCACTTAAATACCCTATTTTTTTCACCACATTTACATTTAAATATTCTAAATTATAATAAGTAGTATTTTAATATTTTAAGTTATAAAAAATATCGTTTTAACATCCTAAACTATAAAAACTAGCACTTAAATATATTATTTTTTTCATCACCTTCTTAAATATTTTAAATTATAAAAAGTAACATTTTAATACTGTAAATTATAAGAAATTAGTACTTTAATACCTTAAGTTGTAAGAAAGTAACATTTTAATATATTCTGTTATTTATTAGGATATATTTATAAGAATATTTGCATGCTAACTAATAAAAGAGACTAACCTGCTAATTTTTTTACAGCTTAAAATATTAAAATGCTACTTTTTATAACTTAACATATTTATATGCAAAAACGGTGAAACAATAGGAGATTTAAGTACCATATAGCCTTTGTTTAACGGATTGTGAACCAGGCATCTTCGTTGCGGACTTTGTTCCTAAGATTGGTAACAGAGCCATTAAGGATGATGTGAGTTCTTAAGAGCGATGTGCCATTATTAAATTAGATTGAGTCCTCAGCAAGGAATATTTAGACTAGAAAATTTGTACAGATTCGCTGTCCACCTGTAGCCTTGTGAGCATAAATGTAACTTGTATTCTCTGCAGTACAACAGGGCTCTCTGGTCTTGTTCGGCATTAGCGGCACTAACACCTAGTAATTATAATCAAGTGCCTAAACTGACATAGAGTTAGTATATCTGAAATTTTGAGTGCTGATACTTACAAACTGAATTTTTGTGAAAAATAAATAAATAAAAGAAAACAGTGCGCATTTTCTTATTATTATCTAGTGGGGGGACGGTTCGTAACATTAAATATGCATCTAAAACATATCAACCTTTTGGATCATTGAACTTCGTGATTTGTGTACTAATCCAAGAGTTAATATGCCTCACATGCATATTTAATATCATATATGACCGGACCCATATGATACTTTCTTCACTTTTCCCTTTGTAAATAAAAAAAAAATCTCCTTAAAAAAGACTCAAATGCTTAGTTAGAAGGGACAAAGAAGAATAGAACTTTGGGAACCCCTCAAATAAAGAGGGAAAAGGTTGAAGGAAAAATAAATTATAATTTTGTAGTCAATCCCAATTCTAATAAAAAAAACGACTCGATTATAATCAGCCTATAAACACATTATATATATCTCTGTATATCAATTCAATAATACAGCATTGTCAACAGAGATACACACAATTACTTGACAAAACTCTAGCATCCGCCTAAAAATAGATATTGAATAAAATGCACACGAAAATAGGTAACAAGAAATTTTCCAAAAAAATGGCGGAAACAATCCACCCCTCCCCATAGCCTCTTAGGAGATAGAAAACTTTCAACAAATAGTAGGTGATACATACAGCGATTGAATCGCTGTCATGAAAGCATGACTAATTTAATATAAATTCACATTATCAGTAAACAGACTTGCTAACAATACACGTGTCCTGCAACTGATAACTTTTCATTGCTAACTCTTGACAATCAAACATGCTGAAGGATTCTGTACTTGATGGACCTGAGGAGCACTCTCAGTTGTAAGTTGAATCATTTTATAACAGTTATTAAGAAGGCTGAAACCCCAAGACAAATTCAAGCTGAATATTCCAAATAAAAGTTTGATAATTCAAAACATAGGCAGAAAAGCAATCCACAGATTGCAAAACTGAGGAGTAACATTATTAAAAGAGAAATAGAAATATAAATGCGCTCAAATTACAAACATATCCATAAATGGATAATTCAAATAAAATTTCAACAATTTAAAGATGAACGACAAAATCAGGCTAAGTAGAAGCCTGCATCACTCAGCAGAAGAGGAATCCCCACAAACTAAACATTGAATAATTGCTGTGAAGGTAAAGAGAAACCATTCTCAGACTTCTTGACTGCAAGTTCTGAGAAGAGAGCTTAATGAACAAACAAAACACAAGAGATGAGAAAGCTAAAAACTCATTGAGCCAAAAAATTACAATCAGGGTATAAATATATTGTAATCGTGGGGGGGCACACCCACCAGCGAAGGCAAAGCCGAATGCGGCCCACCCAATCCTTCAACATGATCTCCTATAAATCCTGTTCCTAGGGTTTCGTGAAAGAATAGAGGACAGAGGGTTCTTTCGACTGCATAAGAAAAAGAAACAGAGTTTTTTTTTTTTTTTTTGGTTTTTCGGCTGCAAAGAAGAAAAGTGAGTTTTCAGACGGCTTTTTATTTTGAGAGAAAAACAAAGAGATTTTGAGGAGAGAAAAAGAGGGATTTTACAAAAGAGAAGTTAATTTCTTTTGGGTAAAAATCAGATCACTTTTCTTTGAGACGAGTTTGTGGATTGTACAAGTCATCGGTGTTCTCCTCATAGTGGAATCTCCCCTCACCCCTTCCCGTGGACGTAGGCAAGTTTGCCGAACCACGTAAATCTCGTGTATTTACTGTTTTCTGGGTGTCGGCTATTGCTTGTAGGTTCCCTCGACATTTCAGTCCTAGACCTAATGAGAGAAAGAGTGCATATTTCACTTTGTTAAAATATTTTACTTTCTATTCTAGTTTTCTTTGAGAAACAAGAATTTCACTATCTATTCTAGTTTCCTTTGAGAAACAAGAATATAGAGGTTGACTTGTGCTTTTGTGACAACAAAACCACGGCTTTCTCTCAGGTGATATCGCTTCCGCGACGGTGGGCGTGACTCTGCGCCCAACAATTGGTATCAAAACCCTTTATTCAGATTGGAGGTGGTAGAATTTCTGCTCTGAGGTGATGCATGATTTTGGGTGGTGAACACAATGTATTTGTTGGAATTCCTAAGAGAAGCGGATTTATTAATACAAGCGGAGAATGGCGTTAACAAGTAAAACAGTTAAAGTGAGAAAATACGAGATTGAAAAATTCAATGGGAAGAATGATTTTTTCTATTGGAGGATGCAGATGAAGAACACGTTGATTTCGTAGAAATTGCACAAAGCTTTGGCGGGAAAAGAGAAGAAGCACAAGGATATGTCTGATGAGAATTGAGAGGAGCCGGATCTGGAAGCACGGGCGTCGATTATACTTTGCCTTGAAAGGGATGTAGCTTTCTTGGTAGATGGAGAGGAAACGGTTGCGAACGTGTGGTCGAAGTTAGAAAGCACATTTATGACGAAGAGTCTAACGAATCGGATCTATTTAAAATCTAAATTGTATACTTACAAGATGGAGGAGGGCTCATCAATCCGGGAATACATCAACAAGTTTGATAGGATTATATCGGACCTGAAGGACATCGATGTAACTGTAGAAGATAAGGATCAGGCTCTTCTACTACTTTTATCTCTGTCGAAGTCTTATGAGAACCTGGTGCAAACACCGATGCTTGTGGGAGACAATTTGACGATGGATGATATTAGAACGGCGCTTGTAGCAGATGACCTTCGGAAGATTACAACCAGTGACATGACTACTGGTGGTAACAAAGAACAAGCGCAGAGATTGTTTGCTAGAGGAAGGAGCAATGAGCGAGGAAAAAACAAGGGATGAAAGTCTAGATCTAAATCGAGATCTCTTGCGGGAAGAGCGTGCTTCAAATGCGGTGAAGTTGGGCATTTCAAGGTCGACTGTCCAAACAAGAGAGTAGGTGGGAAGAAGAACAACAAGACCGAGAGAAGAGAAGGCAAGGAAGAGGCGAGTTACGCCTCGGAGGAAGGGAGCGATAAAGAATGCTATGTTGTTACGGGTGGCGAAAATATCTTCGGTAAGTGGATACTTGATTCGGATTGCTCTTACCACATGTGCCCAAACAGGAAGTGGTTTACCACCTATAGAAGCATTGATGGTGGAACCGTATTGATGGAAAATAACCATGCTTGTAAAATGGTGGGGCTTGCTGATATAAAAATCAAGATGCATGATGGAGTGGTCAGAACCCTAACGGACGTGCGGCACGTTCCCGACTTGCGGAAGAATCTTATCTCAGTGGGTGCATGGTGGCTGCAAGATTGTTACAGAGAACGGAGTGAAGAAGGTTGTTCGAGATTCCTAACAGTGATGAAGGGTGTTCGTCACGGTAATCTATATACTCTCTTGAGTACGACGGTGACAGGAGATGCAGCAGTTGGAACTGATGGAAGTGGTGGAGACCCATGTGACCACACACGGTTATGGCATAGACAGCTTGGGCACATGTCAGAGAAGGGTCTAGTTCTGCTTGGTAAGAAGGGTTTGCTGAAAAATCTGAAGAAACCTTGCATCGATTTTTGCGAGGATTGTGTGTATGGAAAGACGTACAGGGTCCAGTTCTTGAAAAGCAATCACAAGAGCAGAGGTATACTAGATTATGTGCACACGGATGTTTAGGGTCCGGCTTAGACAACTTTCAAGGGTGGTTCTAGGTATTTTATCTCGTTCATTGACGATTATTCTAGGTATGCTTGGATTTATTTTTTAAAGCATAGGAATGAGGTATTCGAGACATTCAAGAAGTGAAAAGCAATGGTTGAGAACAGGACGGGCAAAAAATTAAAAACACTGAGATCTGATAACGGTACAGAGTATACAGACGGTGCTTTCAAGGAGTTCTGTGATCAGGAGGGCATTGTTCGGCACCGGACAGTCAGGTCAACACCACAGCAGAACGGGGTCGTAGAGAGACTGAACCGAACATTACGGGAGAAAGCAATGAGTTTGCGATCTTATGCTAGATTGGGCAATGAATGGTGGGCAGAAGCGGTGGCTATAGGATGTTATATTGTGAACCGTTCTCCACATTCGACATTGGATGGTGATACACCCTATAGGGTGTGGTCAGGGGAACATGCAGATTATGATAGCCTCAGAATTTTCGGACGTACCGTCTACTATCACGTCAACGAGGGAAAGCTTGACACGAGGGCCAAGAAGGCGATATTCTTAGGGTATGCAAAGGGTGTAAAAGGCTACCGCCTTTGGTGTACAGAAGATTCAAAGTTCGTGATTAGCAGGGACGTTACCTTTGATGAAAAATCCATGATTACTAGGACCTCCAAGGATGATGGTGTTGGGACTGTTGGGACTTCAAAGTCCTAGATTATTGAGATAGAACCTAAAGACCAACCAGGTTCTAGTCATGTTCAAGTGGGGAATTAGGTAGATGATGAGCTTGAGCAGGAGGAGGTTCAGCAGGAGAATACACAAGCACTACAACAACAGCAGCTCGAGGATAGTTTGGCTTCCACTAGGTCAAGGCGAGCATACAAGCAGGTACTGAAGATGGGGGCTGATCAACCCCTGAAGCACTATGGGCAGGTTAATTTGGTGGAATACGCACTCTGTTAGGTCTCATGTTATGAGCCTACATCTTCTAATCTTGTTTTGATGATTACAAATAATTCCTAATATTGTTTGTCTAGTGTTTATGTTTCTTATTAGGTATTCTAGACAAACAATGTGTTGGAGGATGGATGGAATTACGCATTCACGATCATATCCAATGGAGGTTGGCGGAGTAGTGGTTGAAGCCTTATAATTCATGTTAAAGATCCAAGTCAAGCTTCATCCATGTATACCAAGATAGAGCTTCGTTGAAGATCACAAGCTTGGGTATATTTAGTTTAGGTTTTTATACTTGTGTGTTAATACTTTAAGCTCATATTATTCACACACACGTATTTGTTGATTTTATCAAAATATAGGTGTTTTGTGAAATATTGTTTTATTAGTTTATAGACTTTAATATCAGTTTATACATAATTTATAAAGTTCATAAAATCATTTTGTAGAGTTTCAAAAGTTTGTTTAAATCAAATGTCAAAAACATGTATGTTTCCTTTTCATGTTTTTGAACATATTTAAAAAATGATGAGTTTTCACTATTGGGGAATGCAATTCTAAAAATTCTTTTTGTAACATGTTTATTATCATGTTTATAAACATTTCCCAAAGTTTCATAATTTTTAGAATTTATTTGTTATTTTTAAAGGCACTTTTAAAATCAGTTTTTCAACATGAACAATGCCTGTGCACGTTTATAAGTCGACTTATGAACTCCTCTGGAAAGTGTATTTCTTTTCTGCTGAGTCGACTTATTCATGAACACAAGTCGACTTATGATAAGTCGAATGCAAGTCGACTTATGATAAGTCGAATACAAGTCGACTTATGAAGTGTTGCACAGTTATGTATTTTCGACCAGTTTACAAAATAAATTATTTCTCTCAAATGGGAAATCATATTTAAGAAATTCTTTTTCGAAAATGTTCATATACATGTTTAGAAGCTTTCCTAAAAATTTCACGATTTTTGGAGTTGTTTTACTGTGCCCAATTGATTTTACAAAATCGTGTATGTCAACAGATTTCGGAAACTGTATGTCTGTGTTCAAACATTTATTTCTCTCAACTGGGAAATGATTTTTCAGAAATTCTTTCTCTAACATGTCATTATACATGTCTAGAACCTTCCCACAAAATTTCATAATTTTTGGAGCTGTTTTACTATTTTTAATTGATTTTACAAAGCCAGATACGCAAGTTTCCAGAATGCTAGATTTTGGGGTACTTTGGTCTTTTCACCCTATAACGGCTATAAACGGCTAGTTTTTGTTTTGGGGTGTTTTTGGCTGATGTTTTGGGTTGTTATAAATACCCCATTGCATTCAACTCTCCCATTAACTAAGAGAAAAGTTTTAAAGAAGTTTTTACAAGTTTGTTTAAGATTTCTAAGTGTGTTTAAGAGTTTGGTTTGTGAAGATAATTTCACAAGGGCTTGAGGAGATAATCTTTGGTGTTTGGGCTTCAAATCATCTCTCTCTCACTCTTGTCATTTATTGGAGAAGTTTTCTAAACTCAATCTAGCTTTACATTTTATTGTTTAATTATCATTTTATTAAGCTAGTGATTATATTGAGTTTAGTTGATTTTATTGATACTCTTTGTTCACACACAACCTATTGAGCTTATTGTATTTACATTCATAGTATAATTGGGTTGTGGGATTGTGTGACTTAGAGTATGAGCCTACATTGAGTTCTCGCCTTGTATTAGAGAACAATTTATTTGTTGTGAGCTTTCATTGTGAGATCACTTGTATTACACTAGTACACCAAGAGGAGTGTGTGGTGAGAGACGGGGTTGTCCCAAGAGTAGTGGCGTCGGTAGCCTATAGAGAGGTGATAATTCCAAGCACTTGAGGGAGACACGGGCTAGAGACCAACACTTGAGGTTGTGGTTAGTGTAGTTACATTGTGTGGATTGTAGAGTTTTCGGTTAGCTAGAAAACCGAGTGTGTAGAGAAGTTCCGGCTTCCAAACCGGGTATGATAGTGGAGATCTCCTCGAGGTGAGGAGCGGGGACGTAGGTCAGGCGGACCGAACCTCGTAAACATATCGTTTTGTTTGTGTTTGCATTGGCGCACTTATTTTCATATTTATATTGCCTTTGTCAATTGTACTTTGTTTATATTCCCACTATCTTATTTTGTTTGTTTCACCCTTGTATTAGTTGTATATCCTTGCATATATATCTTGTCATATATCATACTTGCTAGGATATTTGTCAATAAGTTTAAATTGGCATAAATCGGATTAGATTAGCATAAACCCTATTCACGCCCCCCCCCCCCCCCCCTCTAGGGTTCCTTCCTAGTGGCATTAGGGTACTTTCACACTCTTGGTGGAGGAAGATGAGCCGGTCTCCTTCAAGGAAGCTATTCGGAACAAGGATAGTGAGAGTTGGTTGACTGCGATGGAGGAGTAGATGGAATCTCTTCGGAAGAACTAAACATGGGAGGTGGTCCCATTGCCCGTAGGAAGAAAAGCTATTGGTTGTAAGTGTGTGTATAAGAGAAAGGAAGATCCTTCAGAGCTCGGTGGTACAAGGTACAAGGAGAGGCTAGTGGCTAAAGGATTTGCACAAAGAGAGGGTGTGGATTACAATGAGATCTTTTCTCCGATGGCGAAACACACTTCTATTCGGGTGCTATTGAGTATTGTTGCTCATGGTGATCTTGAGCTGGAACAACTCAATGTTAAAACGACCTTCTTGCACGGAGACTTGGATGAAGAGATCTACATGCATCAACGTGAGGGCTACAAGGTTGAGGATAAGGAGCATCATGTATGTCGTTTGAGGAAGTCACTCTATGGACTGAAGCAATCTCCTCGGTAGTGGTACAAGCAATTTGACTCCTTCTTGCTAAAGCATGTGTTTTCCCGAAGTAATTGCGATTGTTGTGTTTACATTCGGAAGCTTCGTGGAGGTGATTATATCTATCTTTTTTTATATGTTGATGACATGCTTATTGCTTCGAAGAGCAGGGTGGAGATAGATAGGTTAAAATCTCAACTTGATAAAGAGTTCGAGATGAAGGACATGGGCGCTGCTAAGAAAATACTGGGTATGGAGATTAGAAGAGAGCGGACGAATCTGCGATTGTTCTTAAGTCAGAAGGGCTACATAGAGCGGGTGATCGCAAGGTTCGGGATGCAAAATGCAAAGTCGGTGGCGACCCCATTGGCTCCACACTTCAGGCTTTCAGGTAAACAATCTCCCACTACAGCAGAAGATAAAGCACACATGGAGCGTGTTCCTTATGCTAGTGCAGTTGGAAGTTTGATGTACGTCATGGTGTGTACACGCCCAGATATTTCATAGGCGGTTAGTGTGGTCAGCATGTTCATGACGAATCCGAGAAAGGCGCACTGGGAAGCGGTGAAATGGGTCCTGAGGTACTTGAAAGGTACTGCGGATACGGGTTTGTGTTTTAGTGAAGATACACGTCAGATTGATGGGTTTGTTGACTCGGATTATACGGGCGATCTAGATAGACGACGATCTACTACTGGTTATGTATTCAGGATACATGGAGCTCCAATTAGTTGACGATCGATGTTGCAAGCTACAGTGAGACTTTCTACTACAGAGGCCGAGTACATGGTCATGACGGAGGAAGTGAAGAACGCATTGTGGTTGTGGGGTCTTCTAGACGATTTGGGGATTGAGCAGGAGAACGTGAACTTATGGTGCGACAGTCAAAGTGCGATTCACTTGGCGAAGAATCAAGTTCATCATGCTCGTACCAAGCATATCGATGTCAGGTATCATTTTATGTGGGATGTCATAGAGGAAGGTGATATTTCTCTTATGAATGTGCACACGAATGAGAACCTAGCAGACATGTTGACTAAGGTGGTGATAGGTAGCAAGTTTAAACATTACTTGGACTTGCTTCATATTAGCCCGTGTTGATTTGCCCGAGAGGGCATGGCCCTTCGGGGCGGTGATGGGGTGAGGTGGAGACTATATGGAGAATAATAGCATAACTACGGTTAGCTTGATCCCGATAGAGAATACGTAGGCAGTCGCGGTAAAGTGGCGCAGCTGGTTTGGTTTGGTTTGGTCTGGTTTGTGTTCGCGGTGTTCTTCTGGTGTTCGTCCATAATTTGAGGTTTATCAAATGATGTACGAGGTGGAGAATTGTAAACATGAGGGGCCACACCCACGAGCGAAGGCAAAGCCCAATGCGGCCCACCCAATCCTTCAACATGATCTCTTATAAATCTTGTTCCTAGGGTTTCGTGAAAGAATAGAGGACAGAGGGTTCTTTCGACTGCATAAGAAAAAGAAACAGAGTTTTTTTTTTTGGTTTTTCGGCTGCAGAGAAGAAAAGTGAGTTTTCAGACGGCTTTTTATTTTGAGAGAAAAACAAAGAGATCTTGAGGAGAGAAAAAGAGGGATTTTACAAAAGAGATGTTAATTTCTTTTGGGTAAAAATCAGATCTCTTTTCTTTAAGACGAGCTTGTGGATTGTACAAGTCGTCGGTGTTCTCCTCATAGTGGAATCTCCTCTCACCCCTTCCCGTGGACGTAGGCAAGTTTGCCGAACCATGTAAATCTCGTGTATTTACTGTTTTCTGGATGTTGGCTATTGCTTGTAGGTTCCCTCGACATTTCAGTCCTAGAACTGATGAGAGGAAGAGTGCATATTTCACTTTGTTAAAATATTTCACTTTCTATTCTAGTTTCCTTTGAGAAATAAGAATTTCACTATCTATTCTAGTTTCCTTTGAGAAACAAGAATATAGAGGTTGACTTGTGCTTTTGTGACAACAAAAGTCAGGGCTTTCTCTCAGGTGATATCGCTTCCGCGGCGATGGGCGTGACTCTGCGCCCAACATATATCAAAAAAAACTTATGGCAGTTACCCTCTTCATCTACATCTTAGTTGATTCCCAAATTCTGACATAGCCAATGTTTCGTATCTCCTAGCCTTCAAGTTTTGTGCATCTAGGTATTAGTTAATCTACATTTCTTTTAACTAGTATAGTGCACGTGCGTTGCACGTGGACATATTTGTTTTATGTTTAATACTTTACACAATTCATTATGTTGATAATAGTGTATTGTAGTGGGTTTTAGTCTCATATTGGTTGTGAGAACACACCTCAACCTCCTCTACTTGTATAAATATATGTGTAAACTCAATATTCAACTCAAGGAAAATTTACCCAAGATTCTCCCTCTCTCTTACTTTAACATGGTATCAGAGCATAACGTCGTGCAATGTCCACAACAGAAGAGATTATTCATCTTCGTCGTCTTCTCAGTGATTTCGGTATTTCTGTTACGACTCCTACTCCTCTCTACTATGATAATAAGAGTGACATCCAAATTGCTAATAATCCAGTATTTCATGAGAGGACCAAACATATTGAGATCGATGCTCAATTTGTCCGTCAACAAGTTATCAAGGACAAGACAATTCTACTTCCTAATGTCTCGTCCGCTGACGAGCTTGCAGATTTCTTCACAAAGGTCTTACCTGTTCATCGGTTCCAGTTTCTTGTACGCAAACTCACTTTGTTTTGATCCAACATGAATTTGAGGGGGGGGAGGGGTTGTTGATAATAGTGTATTGTAGTGGGTTTTAGTCCCACATTGGTTGTGAGAACACACATCAACATCCTCTACTTGTATAAATATATGTGTACACTCAATATTCAACTCAAGGGAGTTTTACCCAAGATTCTCTCTCTTACTTTAACACATTATTTAATAATGGAAAAGTTTCATTTTGAATGTAATTATAACAACATTTGAGGACTTATTTGTAATTTTGTTATAATTTAGATCATATACTTCTTTCAATCTTCTTAAGATTTAAGTTTTGAACTATATAGGGATTTATCTGTAAAAAATTATGAAGTTTCGGTATTTTTTCTATAACTATATGAAATTTTAATGGTCTTTGTGAAAATTATGAAGATCCATGGTTGTTTGTGAAAAAATTCAGGGTTATTTTGTGAACATTGGCAAATCATAGAATACCCAAAAGATACAATTTTTTTAATCTTTAAAGACATACTTCTATTTACTTTATAATTTAAGATAATTAATGACATTTAATAACTACCGGTGGTTTTATGTGCAAATTTAGAATATAGTTTTAACACTAGGGAAGTTATAATATACTTATTATATAAAAAAATTTACCCAAAAGACAAAAATTTTAAGTTTGTTCTTTACTTTTATGTTAAGTGTGTCATGCTATTCCAGTTTATATTAATTATTTTTATTTTTACTAATCCATTATAACAAAATAAAATTCTCACTTTCACATTCTCTTTCTTCTATTATCATATAATTAGTAACATGCTACAAAAAATATATCTACTAAGTTCATGGATAATACAATATTTCTCTCAAATCACAATTAAGTACATAGTAATAATTATAGAAATAGAAAAAAAGTTCATTAAAACCCCCCAAATTAGACCTCAAACTTTAGCCTCAATCCGAATTCTCCACATTTCCTTGTATCAATCGTATCCTCAATCCGCATATAGCCGTCAGTCTAACAATCACATCAGTATAAAGTATAATCCGAGTAAAGCTCAGTACTTTCTCAGCACAACTTCAATCGTCTTCACTCCCCTTTGTCGTTATCTCTTCTGAAGGGATAATGTATTCACTGACGAGCTTGTATCATCCAAATAATATCATAGTAAAGCTTGTATCATCCAAATAATATCATAGTAAAGCCATGGAGTGAGTATAGGATGTTGTTAGGGTTGTAAGAGGTGAGTGTAAATCCAAATCATCAAACAAGTGAATTTATATAGGTTGCAAGTAAGTGCTATTATGATAAATAAATAAAAGCAGGCTCTTTGGATTCTGTAACAATCAAATGTAATTGCCACTTAAATAAAAACTACAATTGAAAATATAACTCTCATTTCATGTATGCATGAATACATGCACTAATGGCATTTTAAGTTGACACTTTGTTTGCAATTTGAAACGTATATTATTAGTTTGTCACATGTGCGTTTTAAGTGGAGGGGTTACAAAAAAAAAGTTAATATTAGTGGACGATTAATAGGAGAGTTATGTCATTATTAAGAATGTAACACTTTGTTTGCAAATTGAAACATATATTATTAGTTTGTCATATGTGTGTGCATTCAATTCTCAGCTATTATGTTAAATACAACTTACAATCTTAAAAAAATTATGATAACATTAATATTGGATTAGTGGATGGATTACAAAAATAGAAGTTAATATTAGTGGACAATTAATAGGAGAGTTGTGTCATTATTAAGAATGTATGCATGTATATGTATGTGTTTATATGTATGCAAGTATGTGTTTTATGAATGCATGTATGTGGTTTGAGGGGCATTTTTGGAAAAAATGTTTTAACATATCAACACACTTTTATAATAGTATTAGATAAATTCATAAGGACTATAGAAGAGGGGACGTAGACTACGACAACCTAGAGACTAATTCACAAATGGGAGTTAGAGATAGAGCATACTATTCTTGAGCTTTCACAGGAAAAAAA